>CAUYRH010094947.1:0-14882 GCA_963574655.1 Perodicticus potto
CCTGTAGTCACAGATACTTGAGAGGCTGAGGCAAAAGGATTATTCAAGCCCAATAGTTTGAGTTTGTGGTAAGCTATGACACCATGCCACTCTACCCAGGGCACAGAGTGAGACTCTGTCTCAAAAAAAGAAAAAAAAAAAAAATTATAAAAAGAAAAAAAAACTCATACTGTAACCATAGATATGAACACAGACAACTTTCAACATACATTTCCAAGTACTAAAACACACCAAAGATTTAACAAAATACTAACATAACTCATGGAGATAATTTTTTTTTTTTTTTGAGACAGAGCCTCAAGCTGTCACCCTGGGTAGAGTGCTATGGCATCACAGCTCACAGCAACCTCCAACTCCTGGGCTCAAGCGAGTCTCCTGCCTCCGCCTCCCAAGTAGCTGGGACTACAGGCGCCCGCCCATTTTTTGATTGCAGCCGTCATTGTTGTTTGGCGGACCCGGGCTGGATTCGAACCTGCCAGCTCAGGTGTACGTGGCTGGCGCCTTATCCCGTTGAGCCACAGGCGCCAAGCCATAGATTTCTATTTAGGAGCCAATAATTTATACTTTTTAAAAGCAGAGGCCAAAAAAAAAGAAGCAATTTAATTCTAGAGGATTTGTAAATTAAGGTATCATCTATAGTCATCCAAAAATATATTGATTATTCTTTGTGTCTTTAAGTTTCACATAGCTCTTTTGTGATTTTCAAATATAATATAGAATCATGCTACACTATGTATTCTCAATGGGGACAATCCTGCCTCTGGCAAAAATTGGGTGAGGGGGGATCAGATTTTTTAAAATAAAATCTTAAATAATGGTTTGTGACCCATCAAAGGGTCACAGTACATAAATAAATGGTACATGTATGGTATTATAATTTATTTTTAAAAGGCTCACAGGCTGAGGGTGATAGTCAAAGAAAAGTTGAAAAAATATTTCTGAGTTCCTTTATGTTCTTCTCACATTTTTTGAGCCCTTGGGTAGTTTTTTGGTTTAGACAAACTAACTCCTCTTCTTGTTCTTCCTTTACAACCTTTTCTGGTATGGGAATAGCTTTTATTCTTCTCAGTCCTTTGAAAGGATCATTAAAGAACATATAGCTCTCTTAGATTCCCTTGATTCAAAATACTTCCCTAAGCTTTAAAATATATTTTGAATTGATTTTTGAATTTTTCCAATTCTTTGTTTCCTTTTCTGAACCTAATTTATTTTCTGAACCCATATTACCTTTCCTCCATCAACTGCCATTTGGGTAGATACGGCATAGTCTGGCCAGGCACCGTGGCTCACGCCTATAATCCCAGCACTTTGGAAGGCCGAGGTGGGTGGATTGCCTGAGCTCACCAGTTTGAGACCAGCCTGAGCTAGAGTGAGACCTCATCTCTAAAAATATCTGGGCACTGTGGCAGGCACCTGTAGTCCTAGCTACTTGGGAGGCGAGGCAAGAGAATCACTTGAGTCCACCCGTTAGAGGTTGCTGTGAGCTATGACACCAGAGCACTCTACCAAGGGCAACAAAATGTGACTCTGTCTCAAAAAAAAAAGATACAGCATAGTCTATGGAACCATATTCTATTTTTTTTTTTTTTTGAGACAGAGTCTCACTATGTCACCCTGGGTAGAGTACCATGGCATCACAGCAACCTCAAACTCTTGGGCCCAAGCGATTCTCCTGCCTCAGTCTCCCAAGTAGCTGGGACTATAGGCACCTACCACAGTGCCCAGCTATTTTTTTGTTGTGGTTGTTTTGCTGGCCCAGGCGGGGTTCAAACCCACCACCCTTGGTGTATGTGGCTGGTACCGTAACCACTGTGCTACGGGGCGCTGAGCCTAGAACCATATTCTAAAAGGACACCCATCCGACACCGGAAAATAATACTAAATTCACTCTCCAAACTTGTGACAGTGTTCTGCTTCTATATAGATAGTCCAGAGATTTTGTTGTTTAATGCCCAATATTAGAAAACAGCTTAATCATTCTGAACTTTATAATGATCAAGGAATTTTCTATATATTCCTGCCAAATTATCTGTTTTAAACAAAGCTACAGGATTACGCTCTTACCTTCTGTGCTGGCTCCAGGGGCAGGTGACGTATATTCCTGCCCAGGGCCACACCACTTTCTCTCCTCTCCTTCTCAACTTGATCCCCTCCCTCTTTCCCATTTTGATAGTCCAGGAATGACTAATACCTAGCAGGCCTCAGTCATACAGCATTATAACCTTGCTTCATTTATTTTATCTCTTTCTTTTTATTTTTCTACCCCTCATATTTGTGGTGGGGTCGTTTGCCTGGGTTAATTTTCTCATGAAGGTCACTGCTGGTTGTAACCTCCCCACTGGGCCGTGATTACTCCTATTTCCAAATGGTTTGAAATCCTCCTTGCTCATTATTTCAACCCTCTCTCTGAGACAGGTGTTCCTTCCTCTCAGGTAAATCCTGTCCTTAATTAAAGAGCTCCATCTGGACCATTACCCATCTAAACTACCAAAGAACTCAAGTACTGTTGATGTGCGCAATGTATTTGCAACATAATGAGGTTACTATATCACCATGGGAGCAATTTATTAATAAAACATAGCTGTCTCACATAGGACCTAATGGCTAAGGCTTTATTTAAGAATGATGGCCTTCTGGTAAATGAAATGCTAGTTAAATTAGTGAAGAGGGCTGGGTGAACAAGTCTCAAGACAAGAAGGAAGGTGCCACCATCAACAATCATGTAATAGAGAGAAATAAGTGTATCCTGTTTGGGTGTCCTTCCTAACTATTATAAAGATTTTAGACTACCTGACTTGACTTTCATTCAGGAAATAGAAATCATCTATGTATTAGCCCAAGCAAAGAATAGTATATAAATTTTGAAAATTATCCCAGATTTCAAAGAATTTATAGTTGTCCATAGTATATTACCTGGAAAAATAACTATTTTTTTTTTTAATTTTAAAAAGCATTAGGAGTACATGTGGTCTGAAGCATAAGTGTGCTGGCAATGAGTCTAGAGGGAAGCAAACAGGTTCTGAAGGGAACTGGCTTTTATGCTGGGCCTTTAAGGAGACGCAGAATTTCAGCTGGTAGAGGCTTGGTCAAGGGTGAGGTGTGTGGTAGGCAGGTATTGGCATTGTCACGATATCCTGGATGATAAGCAAGGCTAAGAGATCAGGAGAGACAGAAAACAGGAAACAGTGCTTGCCAAAAGATACAAATTCCAATCCATTAAATATTGCTGTAAAGTCCTCAAAAATGCAGAGTAAAGGAAAAACTACAAAAGGGGAGTGCATGTTTCTAACTTAGGACTACAAATAAATGATGCAATTCAAAAGTTGAAGGTTCTAAAAACCAGACTAGAACTCTGTATAGCTGCATGAAGAGTGATCACTGATAGCAATGACTGATGATTAAATGAATGTAAAATGCACATACAGAAATACAGCAGAAATTCCAATTCATGCTAAGGCATAAAGGTGTTAATCCTTACTGAGCATCTACTAGGTGACAGGAGCTGTCCTTTCCATTTAATCTGCACAGTGATCCATCTAGAGAGCTTTAATAGCTCCATTATACATGAAGAAACTACAGTTCAGAGAAGTTGACAATGTGAGCTCATTCGCATTCCTGTTGTGCAACTGAGTCAGAATTTGATATCACCTCTTCCTATTCTGAGGCCATGCTCTGTACTCCATGCCAAACTAATATGATTTATATTTTTAAAAGAAATTAAGCGGATTCAAGGATACCTGCCTAGTAACCCTCATTGGTTGTAATATTTGTGATCTGGGAATGGAGTGTAAAATCTTGAGGGTATGTTTCAGTTCATGAAACCATCATTGCCATACAGAAGAGAAAGTTGGTGGGCAGGAGTGAATTGTCCACAAGATTGAGCTCTCAATCAGTCATTAATACAAATCAGTGGCAAGAACATAGGTCTTAGAAATAGACAGCCTTGGTTTAAAATTCAAATTCTGCTTTATATTAGCTACATAGAAGAGCTTGCATAGGTGACTTTACGACCTCTGTTTCACTGTTATTGCAAACAATAAAAGCAAAAAAAAAAAAAAAAGCAGCAGCTCTGGATATCAGAAAAAAGTATATTGCTAAGACTAAAGAGGCTTAGCCTTATTCAGGCATTAAGTTAGCTATATGGTCTTTGGCAAGTCCCAAACTCTAAGCTTCTTTCTTCTGTAAACTGTGGACAGTGCCATTTACCTTACGAATTTGCTGTATGAATCTGAGACAATGTATATTATTCACCTACCACAGCTGGACTATATTATAGCAATGTACCATATTAAATCATTAGCATAATTCTTTGCAAAGAAGCATAATTTTCATTTCATTTCTTTCTTAAACTTGGATTCTATTATAGTATTATAGCTGACAAGAACAAAATTATTACAACCTACTTACTGAAAAATCATGAAAACAATTTTATAAGACTTGGAAACCTTAGGAGTTAAAAGTATTTCTAACTTTGTATTATTTGTAAAAGATAAATTTCATATAAGGGAAAAAATCTGCATTCATCTCATAGCTCCTTATGCATATTTTTCATGAAAAGCATTTCTTTTTTTTTTTTCTTTTGCAGTTTTTTTTTGGGGGGGGCCAAGGCTGAGCTTGAACCCCCCACCTCCAGTATATGGGGCTAGTGCCCTACTCCTTCCTTTGAGCCACAGGCGCCGTTCCCAAAAGCATTTCTCTTTAAAAACACATTTCATTAAGTGCTTAGTCAATATGGGAAATAAGAGATCAGTATTTGGGGCTGCGCCTGTAGCTCAGTGGGTAGGGCACCGGCCATGTACACCAAGGCTGGGGGTTCGAACCCGGCCTGGGCCCGCTAAAACAACAATGACAACTGCAACAAAAAAACAGCTGGGCCTTGTGGTGGGCGCCTGTAATCCCAGCTACTTGGGAGGCTGAGGCAAGAGAATCACTTAAGCCCAAGAGTTTGAGGTTGCTGTGAGCTGTGATGCCACGGCACTCCACCCAGGGTGACAGCTTGAGACTCTGTCTTGAAAAAAAAAACAGAGATCCGTATTTTTAACAAAGGCTTTGATAATTATAAAATTAATAGTAACAAGAATACTGTTAAAAATGCTTGCTATCTCTGCTACAGTCATTGGGCCCTACCTGAGATTAATCTATTATGTGAATCAAGGGAAATAATCATCTTCCCAAAACTGTCCCTACATCTCCCTCAAAGGAAATAAACAGACTCCAAAATATAATTTGAGTTAAGCACTCCAATGGATAGCACATCAGGGCTATAGCCTTGGCCTTCTCTACTTAAGCAAGTCACAAGAAATGCAAATATCATAGGTTAGAGTTGTAGAAATCTAATCTGTTTTCTTTGTCCACACATCCAACACATTGTTTATGAATCTCAGCAAGTTTTGCGAAGTTCAGATTACATTTTGGGTCTACAAGTTTTATACAAATTATTTAAAAGCAAAGAGGGTCTATGCATGTGTAAAACGTTTGGCTCTGGACATTTTGCAGTGTTGTGCCAACAGAGAGGGCCAGCTTCACTGCTACCTCCCCCCCACCCCCCCAATGCCTCATCCACGCTTTGGGAAACCACCACATACCTGCCCGGAAATGTGACCGTTGGTGAAGACTACATTTCTCACACTACCGCCGCCTCGAAAGAATTATGTGACTAAAATAGGTCTGCGATTTCCTCCACCTTTTCCTCCCCCCAACGGCTGACTTAAATAGGGTAATTCAAGCCTCCTTCGGTCAAGCAGCGGCACTCCCACAAAGATTGATTCGTTCCTATTTTTTTACTTTAAGGAGGATGGTCCTAGCTGGTTTGCTGGAAGCTTAACCTGCTTAAAGAATTCGAAACCAAGAGAAGTTTGGCCCTCACGCTCTAAAACATCCGCATTAGAATGCGGGCGAGGTGACTTGGCCATTGCAAAGCGGGGACCGTGCGAGGTTTTGGAGAAGCAGTTTGGAATCTGATGTAGCGCGGCAAGCGCGGGGGCTGGGGCGGGGAGAGGAAAGAACGGGCTGCACGAGAAAAGAAAGGCATCGGCGTGCGCAGAGCAAACCCTAAGGTTCCTGAGTGGCTAACTCCATCCCTGGCACCTGGTTGCTGAGGACCAGCTGGAGAGGAGCAGATGAGTGAGCCTGGGTTTGGGAGGAAGGTAGCGGTCCTGGCCTCAACCGCTGGCCTAGACACCTGGCTTCTGGGGCCCGCCCGGTGCGGCGAAACCCCGTTTCCCTCCGGTCCAGCAGGTGAGCAGACTGTGCTCTCCCATTTTTTCATAGACCATCAATTCCTTTCCCTTCCCGAAAGTGCCAACTTCAGGGGTTCGGAGGTGGCACCGGGGAAACCGACCAGAGAGGACAGGCCCGGGGTCTCGGGGATTTTCTAGGCAGGAGAGAGGGACGATCGGCCCCGGCCGGGACCGCGTTTTCTGCTCGCGTGCCGTCCCACCCCGCCCAGCCGCGCAACCTGCCACCAGCGCCGCGCTCGGCGCCAGGCTGGGGTCGCTCGCGCGGACGCCCGGGCCGGCGCGGGATGGGTGGGGAAGGGGGTGGCGGGCCCCTGCGCCGGAGCAGCGTACGGTTCTGGGCACCACAGGCCGGGCCGGCGACCGCCTTCTGCCCGAGAGCGGGGGGCGGCTCCCGCACGCCTAGCGGACCGAGCCCGGTGGCCCTCTGCGGGCTACCGCTCTCCATCCCCGCGCCAGTCCCGCCCTTACCTCCGCGCGCGAGGCTGCCGGCTGCAGAGGGTGCTGGGGAGCGGCGAGCGGTCTCCGGGTCGGGCTCAGCGGCGGCCGGCGACGGTGGGGTCGCCCGCGGGGCGCCCGCTCATGGCTCGTCGCACCGGAGCGCTGCGGCCGCGGCCACAGAGGCGTCTTCCACCTCGTCCTCTTCGCGGGCTTCCAGCCGGGACGCAGCTAACGCCCCAGCCCCGCAGCCCTCCTCCCCTCCGCCTCCCGGCCGCGGACGGAGCCGCCTCCAGCGCCGCCCCGCGCGCAGCCGGGCCAGCGGCCACCAGCGCCGCCCAGC
This sequence comes from Perodicticus potto, assembly GCA_963574655.1. Classification (NCBI taxonomy): domain Eukaryota; kingdom Metazoa; phylum Chordata; class Mammalia; order Primates; family Lorisidae; genus Perodicticus; species Perodicticus potto. The sequence goes on from CAUYRH010094947.1 coordinate 7,018, forward strand.
GCCCGGCCCCGGGGTCGCCGCCGCCGCCGCCGCCCGCCGACTCGGCGGTGCCTGCCCCGCTGTGACGCAGGCCGCGGTGTCGGGGAACTTCCTCCCGTCGAGCCTGCCCTGCGCGGGGACCCTGCCCAGGGCCGCCGCGGGCGCTCCCCGGGACCAGGGAGGAAATCCTCCCTTCGCGTCGCGACAGGGCCACCCCCGCCTCCGAGACGCCACCTGGAGGGCTCTGCCTGGGGGGCTGGCTGCGTGTACCGCCGTCTCCCGCCCTCATCCCGAACAATGCGCGGAAAACCCGAGGCTTCTGTCCACGCAGCGCCTCTCGGCTACCGCGGCTCCTCCCCCGGGTGAGTTAGAAGGCGCAGCCACCGCTAAAAATAGCCCGGGAACTCCCCCGAAGGCGGGGGTCGGGGCGAAGATAACCCCTCCGCGAGAGAACCAGAGTGCCGCCGAAGAACAGAGGGATTGGGGTGGGGGGGCATGGTTTGACAGATGGAGAAGGAGAAGGAAAAGGGCGAAACCCAACATCCCTGGGTCACCAAGACCTTGACTCACTCCTTGACAACCAAGTCTCTCTGGCAGGAATCCCCAACTGCCCGACTCTGCCAGACCCGCTAAGCCGCAGGTTTCAGAGACTCAGTTTGTATCCTCCGCCTACAGTTTCCTGCAGTGCATAAAGGAGTTGACGTTGCACAAGGCAAAACCACCTGTTGTTTAAAGAGCACAGGGCAAGGGTTTTCCCTGCTTTTCTTCTCCCCATTCTCCTCCACCTCAATTTCAGGATGAAAAAGCAAATTCGGAATTCTTGAAAGCTGGCAGCTCTCTGCATGGAAAATCTGCCCCAGTGAAAAATTGTACAGACAAGATTACTAAGTAACACGGACTCTTATGGGAATGCCTTATCAATGCTACGCAGTCTGAGGGCATCAAAAGTTAAGCTATTGCTCTGTCTTGGCAGTCACCCAACATGTTTGTTAAGTTATTGAGAGACAACTAGTTAGTAGTCTTTTGCCAAGGGGTCTGCAGCAAACTTTCGGTAGTTTCTAGTTCTAAGCCAAAAATGAAAAGAAAGTTTATCCTAAAGTTGTTCTCTTTGTCTTTTGACTGCTTTCCCCCTGCTCACCCAGCAAAATATTGCACTTTTTCTAATTCCAGTGGTGATGTTGGGTGTCCTTCCCAGAAGATAGCTTGAAACCCTCTTAGCCCTTAGGAGATGATTCTAACACTAACCTTAGTTAACTTAGATCCAGACAAAAATTTATGTTGAGGCTTTCCTCCTAGTCAGGAGATGGAAAAATTCCTAGACAGTCTCTAGGGAAAAGGCAAAGCCTGACTTGAGCCATTTGCTAAAAATTCAAGTACCTTGTAAAGCAGCAGAGAGATGCAGAAATACTCTGAGATAGCTTCAGCTCTCAGATGCCTTACCTGGATTTAAACTTTCAGTGAGGGCACACACCTCCTGTGCAGGGCCTTATTCTGCAAGAGCTTCCCGAGTACACTTTTCCATCCTTCCTCCACCACAAGCTTGGGCATCCCCGAAAGGCTCCCTTGCCATCAAGAAACTATTGAACTCTAGACTTTGGAGTCAGATGAACCAGGATTCAATTCTTGCTTATCCTGTTTCAACTTAGGGAAGTTATTGGTCCTTTTTGTTTTCCACCCAGCGTCAACATAGATGTGCATGCAGTTAAGTACTGCAGGATGTGGTGAGAATCAGAGAATATGCTTAAAGCGCCTAGAGCAGCGCCTAGAGCAGCGCCAAGCACTCTATAGATACTGGATAAATGATGGCTACTATCGTACTGACTGCTTTTCACCACCCTGAATTCAAAAGAGCCAGGAACAGCAACAGGGTTTGGAAACATGGTCTGTGAATCCCTTGCAAGTTGAGTCTCCCTCCTGAATTCTTTGTTGTAACACTGTGCCTGCCTTCTCAGAGGGCAGACTGGGCAGGGTTACATACTTAGGTAGGTGATTTATGTGCACGTCCAAGTTCAAGAGTGACTAGCCCCCAAACCACCCTGCTCTTCTGCTTAGTTCACCACTTCTTATTTCATATAGCATTTAAACCCTAATTCTAGTCATCTCACCTCAGTCAACCCCCTAGAAATCAACATCTATACTCTGTAAAGCACGGGGTGGATGAGCAATCAATCCCTCAACCTGTGTGTCTGCTGGGCCCTGAGGGTCTCTAGAAATATAAGGCTTATACCTGACTTCCAGGTGTTCATGGTTCATGAGAGAAGGGGGTCTGGCATACACAGGAACCAGAATAAACCTCTTTGAACTAAACGTGGTTGAAGTTCAGAGAAAGGAGAGGACACAGGGAGCTAGGAGAACTGGGTATACGGTCTGCATCTTGACCTTTCACTTCATACCCAATTGTTTAGCCAAAATTTGAGACTCTAGATGGGTTTCCAGGGTGAGTCCCCACACTCTGACTCGGCTTCGTTACAGGTTAACCCCATCAGGGTGGCAGTCAGGAGCAGAAGTAGATATTTTCAGGCAGTGCAGGGTTGTGGTACGGGATTTAGGACCATATAGGTCTGGATTCACATCTTGCTTCACTAGCTATGTGATCCTTAGCTTCTTAATCTTTGAAACTCACTTTTCTCACACATCTATCAGAGCATAGTTACTTTTTAGGGTCGTGGTAAGACTTAGAATTCTGTAACCCCTCTGGTAGGTTGTATGGAAGTGGTAATTATATCACATCGCTGTCTTGCTGTGAGCTACAGGAAAACTCAGGCGCGGCATTCCTTAAAAGAAGTCACCAATAAAAAGTCATCTTCTCTGGGAAGCTACTGCAGGGTCCAGGCAAGCGTACTTTTCCCTTCCTTGTGCTCCCGTAGCACTTAGATTGAACATCTGAATAGATGTTTTGAATATTCAGCTTCTGCCCACAGATGCTTTCATTTATCTCTTTGCATACCTGTGTCACTCCTGAGTCTGGGAACCTCTCCGGGGCAGGGACCATGTCTTTCCTCATTTCTACCTCCATCATCAACACCTAGCAAAGGACCTGGTATTAAATGTTGACAGAAGGAGTTTTAGAATCTTTTAATTTCTTGTACTCATTCTGACTTTCAGCATAACTCGTATTGTACTCCAGACTTGAAAACTTGAACCCTTTAGCTCATGAAGAATTTGCTCTAAAATTATGCCTTATGAATATGTATCTACTTAAACCCTGAAGTTCAATGCTGAGATTGTTCTTTAAGAGCAACCTACTATTCTTGTTTTGTTTTGTATTTGATCCTCCTGCCTGGTAATAGTGAAAGTAAGATCTAAATTCTAAACCAAAACCACCAGCAGGATTTCACCCTGCCTTCTCCATCCACCCTGTGCACATCTCCCCAGACCATTTCTGAGCTTTGTGGGAAGGAACTGAACCAAAAACATTTTAAGTTTCAGCTAATTACAGTGTCGCTGCAATTAGCACTTTCTGAATTACTACCTGCAAGATAAAATGTGCCTTCAGCAACCGTTTTGAAATCTGTGACTCTGTGACTCTACCACGTTAAAAAGGAGTAGGGCGCCGGTCTATATACTGGAGGTGCTGGGTTCAAACCCAGCCCCAGCCAAAAACTGCAAAACAAACAAACAAAAAAAAAAATGCCAGGACTGGAAGGAAAAAAACCCTCTCTAGAAAACATCCTTTGAACAGAAAAATGCCTGAGAAGTAATGTGGTCAAATGGGGTGTTGACCCTAAAATGGCAGTTACATTTGTACCAGAGGAGATGGTGATACTGTTGGGGTTCAGAAAATCATACACCCAAATGAAAGCCTAAGAAGCAACCTTTAAGGAAAAGTCTCTCTCTGGCCTTCACCTGCCCCCCTGTGTCTCAGCCATCGTTCTTCCTCAAGGCAAGCTGCAGAAACTAGAATCCCTCTTCCTCAAGATGAGTCACAGAAAGCAGAACCCCTTCTCCTCCACGCCAGCCACAAAGCCTAAAAACACTGCTTCAATCTTCTCTTTCCTCCCCCCACTCCCCGAGCTCCTTCTCTGCCTTTCTGTGAATAGCTGGCCATAAAGTAAGACCCTCATTCCAGAGGGTTCCTACCCCATTCCCAGGAGGAAGGAATGTTGCACTAAGAGGCCAAGAAGAACCTGGGCAGATGAGTCTTGCCTACTGTCCCACTCAGTCTAGTAGCCTTGAATCATACCCTTCTTGGCCAATCATAATTTCTACATAGCCGTCCATACGTCACTGGACCTAACCAGCAAAGTGGATAGTTTTCCCTGTATTATTACGTCTTCATTCTGAAGGCTCCTGTGTCACATGAAACTCTGATCAAATGAATTTTTTATGCTTTTCTCTTGTTAATCTACCTTTGTTATGGGGTATCAGCCATGACCCTTGTGATAGGGAGGAAATGGATCACCCCCTTTCTGCCTCTACAGTTCCAAGGACCCCAGAATAGTTTCCTATAAAACTTGGAATCAAATTCTTCTAAAATCAGCATTGTATATTTTACTCCCCCAAGACAGAATTATTTGTTCCCACTAACTTGTGAAATTTTCTTCGGAAATAATGAATAAGCACTTATGAGGTACATACTATGTACTGAGCACAGGTTGAATATCTGTTATTCAAAAAAATGCTTGGCACTGGAAGGGTTTGGATTTTGGAATATTTGCACTATACTTACTTTACCAGTTGAGCATCTCAAATTCCCAAATCCAAAATGCTCCAATGAGCATTTCCTTTATGTGTCATGTCACTGCTCAAAAAGTTTCAGATTTTGAAGCATTTTGGATTGGGGATGCTTAATGCGTTGTCCCAGTCACCAAAGCTGTCTATTACACAGGCATTATATTTTCTAGTGTTGACAGAGATGAAAACACCGAGGCCTGTTGTAATGAAGCAGCTAGCCAAAGGTCACTGGACCCAAGAGGGGAAAAGTGGGATTTGAACCTAGGCGGGTCTACTTTCAGGATTCTCATGCATAACCACTGCTTAATCCTATGAGATGAAATTCATTTTTAAATGGAATTATCAAGTATATTCAGAAAGGTTAATGATGTGCTCTTTCAGTAGTTTTTGAAATTGGATTCATTTGTGGCTTGTTCCAATAGCATACTTACATCCTAAATGTGCCTTCGTGAGGTGGTTTTGCAATTTCCTCATTAATTGAAAAGCACTTTATGACTGAAACTACACATGTTAATAAAAGATCACAAAGCGTGTGTGGCTCTGAGCTGAGGCACCATGAAATATACCAAGCACAGGTCTCATTTTTAGAATTATTGTTCAGATGGGCCAATAATAGGTAAGTAACTTTCACATGAGAAATACTGGTATACTCTGATATAATAAAACTGTATATATTTTGGTCTTTGGTTCTTGGCTTATAGTTCCTAAAACTCTTGTAATTTCCTAAGTGATCAGAGCAATAGGAGCATCTTTTGTCATAATATTCAGATTTTACCCTCAGTTCTTGAAATATCATCCGAGCTATACAGGTGAAAGTAGTGGCTTTTATTATTCATAAATGCCCCTTTCAAACACACCTGGACTATGTCAGTGAGGCAATTTTAGGATAGTCCCTAGATAACCACAGAGTAGGAGCTGGTTGCCACAGAAACTAAACTGAGATTAGAGTTGGAAATTTCAGCCCTATTCCTGACCTTAGGAGGGGGAGAAAGAGGTGAGTGACTTAATTCCCAAGCTAATGATTTAATCCCTCAGGCCTGTGCGATGCCTTCTCTCTAGAAACCTGAAAAAGATGAAGTTCAGGGGCCTTCCAGGTGGTCAACAAGATCACGTTCACTTCCTGTGAGGGTGCCGTACCCCAAACTCCACGAGGACAGATGCTCCTATCCTCAGGACCCTTCTGGGTCTCACCCTGTGTATCTCTTCATCTGGCCCTTCATTTGCATTCTTTAATATGTCCTTTGCAGCAAACCAGTAATCTAGAAAATCAACTGTCTGAGTGTTTCAAGCATCAGAGTTTTGGGGCGTGGTCATGGGAACCTCCAGTTTGTAGCCAAGTTAGACAGAAATAGTAATGTGTGGATCCGCCAATTGGCGGCTGAATTTGGGAATTGGGGGAGCAGTCCTATGGGACTGATTCCTTAATCTAAGGGATCTGATGATATCTTGGTAGATAGTGTCAGAACTGAGTAAATTACAGCACACACATAGTTGGTGTCTGCTGGAGAATTGAATTGTTAAGGAAAACCCCACACCTCCCATAACTGGAAGTGTTAATGTGAGTAGTAGAGAGAAAACAGTTGTTTTTCTTATATACTTACATAGTATGAGTTTAAAGTAAAAAATTGGTGTGAAATTCTCAGGAGTGATTTTTTTTTCACTGAAATATCACTGCTATAACTGCATTACTACGGAATAATTGCTCACTGTTGTTTAGTAAGCACCTATAGCCACTGTTCTGAGAACTTTGCATTTATTCACTCATTAATTAAATCAACTAATAATTAGTTCTACCCATGAAGTAAATTATTTGAAAGATAAGCAGTCGTAAATGGTTTAGATTTCCTTATTTATTTTAAAAAAATACATTATAAATACTTCCCAAAGAAAATGGCTCATTTTTCCAGGACCAAAGCTTTTCATGTGTTACCTAATGCCATTTCTCATTACACATATACAATGTGTCATATAACCTCTCAAATCACAGCTTATCACTGAATTGCTTCAAATTTCTGTGGCATCATCCTTGGCAAAGCACCTTTTTTTTTTTTTGTAGAGACAGAGTCTCACTTTATTGCCCTTGGTAGAGTGCTGTGGCGTCATGCTGCGCACAGCAACCTCCAACTCCTGGGCTTAGGCGATTCTCTTGCCTCAGCCTCCCCAAGTAGCTGGGACTATAGGTGCCCGCCACAATGCCTGGCTATTTTTTTGTTGTTGTGGCAGTTTGGCTGGGGCCGGGTTTGAACCTGCCACCCTGAGTATATGGGGCTGGCGCTCTACCGACTGAGCCACAGGCGCCGCCCAAAGCACCTAATTTTTAACCCACAAAATTATTTCTTTTGACCAAGAAGCTGCTGTCTCTCAGAGGGATGAAGATAAGCGGCCCAAGAAACCTTATGGGGGTGGTGAAATCAAAGATGCTCTTGTTACTCAATAAACGAGATTCTCTCTGTCCAAAATTATCATGGGCAGCGCTTTGTATGTTTAGAAAATGCTGCAGCCATGCCCGGATGCTCTCTCCATTAAAGCCCAGGCTGACATACACTGCATGTTGCGAGCCTTTTTGGAATTCACGTCTTAATTTTCTCAATTCACTTATGTTCCTTGTCTCTCTGCGGGAGAAAACAAAAAGAAAAAACAACAATAAGGAAGTCTGCTTTGCCTTCTCAGTATCAGTGATGGTAATTATTAATGTTCACTTTTACTGCTGTTAGTGAAAAGGGCAGAAAGTGGGATTAATAGCACCTGGAATCTGGTCATGGCGCTTTCATTAACTGACTTCGTGACTTAGGGCAAGTCTCTTTATATCTTTGTATCCTTAGTCCTCAAGTGAAAATGGAGGGGTTGCGATTGATGATGTTTTAGGACACGTTCTGTGCTAAAGTTTTACACATCGACCTTAAGATTGTACAAATTAATCCTCCTTAGATTCCAGTCAGCAGTGGGGATCATCCCCAGCATGTAGTCAAGGAATCAGAAAGCCAACCACTGCTGCTGGCTCTTACCTATGGGAAATCTGTCTAGTGCAGTGTTTTTCTTTTTTTTTTTTCTTTTCTTTTCTTTTTTGAGATAGAGCCTCAAGCTGTCACCCTGGATAGAGTGCTGTGGCGTCACAGCTGACAGCAACCTCCAGCTCCTGGGCTCAAGCGAGTCTCCTGCCTCTGCCTCCCAAGTAGCTGGGACTACAGGCACCCACCACAACGCCTGGCTAT
>CAUYRH010094948.1:0-20000 GCA_963574655.1 Perodicticus potto
AGCCTTACTGAGTGAGGGAATGAGTTTCAGCCTTACTGAGTGAGTGAGTCAGCTTCAGCCTTACCGAGTGAGGGAATGAGCTTCAGCCTTACCGAGTGAGGGAATGAGCTTCAGCCTTACCGAGTGAGGGAATGAGCTTCAGCCTTACTGAGTGAGTGAATCAGCTTCAGCCTTACCGAGTGAGGGAATGAGCTTCAGCCTTACTGAGTGAGGGAATGAGTTTCAGCCTTACTGAGTGAGTGCGGGGAGGACCAAGGGCCCCATTCCCTCCTCCACTCAGTCTCCACTCTGCTTTTTCTGTTACATATGCTGAGACTTTATTTAAGATTTCCTTTAAGCGTTTTTTCTTTGGTATTATAATTTATGGACTGAACTGTTATTTTTATTTTTCAAGCATGTGTATGTTTTTATTATTATTATTGGATTTTAACTTACTGGAAGATAGGGACCATATCGTGAACTTTTTTTCATTTCTCCTTTGTTGTCTATTTCAGGAAATACTTGTTAAAATATTTTTTCTACCTAATTCACATGATAGTATGAGACTAAAATGTCAAAAAGGAATTTTGAAAAGTGACATCAAATTAAATAAATTTTACTCCTTTTACAGTGTTGTTTATTGGAGAATTTATTGGAAGCTAAAACTTTTTTCACGATGGCTGAGAAATTAAGTACTAAAAACTAATAAGTTAAATTTTGTTCACACAGGCTAGTGGAAATAAAAGTATGTAAAGACAAATTTCTATTACATAAGAAGTACAGTTACAGAAGTTTGCTCAAGTATATATTAGTATGTGTGGAACAAAGAAGGCACCTATGGACTGTTTGTAGGTGTCTCCACTCTGAGGTTTATCTTGGTGGGGTTACAAGATGAGCAAGGCAAAGAAGAACCTTCCAGGCATATTTGAATATAAAAGCCTCAAAATTATAAAAGGGAATAAGAGCTTGGAAAGAAATCCATAGAGCTATCAGGAAGGAGCAGAAACGGGAGATGAGCTGAACCTGAGCTGTCCAAGGTGGTGGCCACTACCCACAAGTAACTATGTAAATTTAAATTAATAAAAATTAAAGATGCATTTCTTGGGCGGCGCCTGTGCCTCATCGAGTAGGGCGCCAGCCCCATATGCTGACGGTGGTGGGTTCAAACCTGGCCTCTGCTGACCTGCAAAACAGAAAAATGGCTGGGCGTTGTGGCGGGCGCCTGTAGTCCCAGCTACTCGGGAGGCTGAGTCAGGAGAATTGCCTAAGCCCAGGAGTTGGAGGTTGCTTTGAGCTGTGTGATGCCACGGCACTCTACCGAGGGCGATAAAGTGAGACTCTGTCTCTACAAAAAAAAAAAAAAAGATGCATTTCTAACCCACGTTGGCCACATATCAAGAGCACATCAGGCATATGAGGCTAGGGGCCACCATATTAGACAGCATAGATACAGAACATTTCTGTTATCACAGGGACACTGCTGGTCGGAGCTGAGCTAGAACAAGGAGGACCTGGGGACTTCATTGAGGAGTTGGAGTTGGATCTCTAAGCAGTTCTAAGCCTTTGAAGAGTCTGAAGTAGGGGAGTAGTATGATCAGATTTGCATTTTTAGAAGATTTTCAAACTTACCGGTATTATGACATGGCAGTTTTAGAATTAGTCATGCATTTCTATCTAGCATATAGCTTTTGCTGACAAAGTATAATGCAAAGGGAATTTGTAGCCTGGACTCCTCATTAAAGTGGAGAATAAAATAAAGGATTTCGCATTCTTTCAAGACTCCTAATTCAACTGGAGAACTCTCTTCAATGCTTTCGTTATTCTTTATATTAGTCTGGAAAAATGTTTCCGTACCTTTTGTTTTTTTTAGCGAAATTACTGAGTGATAAATTTTAGTGATAATGTTATGTGATAAAAATTTTCAAAAACTATTACTAAAGATATTTATATCCTTATTTTGTTATAGGATTTGCCATTATGTTTTGAAAGCTAAGACTAATAACTGCCATGCCTTGATGATAGCTTGACTAAATCAAGATGTTAAATGGAATTGTCATACATTTATTAATCAAAGTAATTTAATTAGATTTACTAACAAAATAAAAATGTTGTTAAATTTTCATGCACATTTGCTAATTTGGGCCTTTTCTTACAGTTAATCCAGTGTCCACTCCAGTTGGACTTCCCGCACCAGCTCTCTCTCCAAGCTTGATAGCTGATCTGGAGGGTTTAAACTTGTCAGCTTCCTCGGTCATCAGTGTAAGTTGTTTTTAAAATACATGAGTTCCATTTTCATATGATGCCATTGCATCCTTTTTATTAAGATACAAATAATTGAAGCCAATTGTCTTCCAACAACAAATTCACTTCAGATAATAAGACCTTTTAATTTTGTAAATAGTTTTTTAATTTATTCTACTCACACTGTTATCTTCCCAATTTATTCTGCTTGTTGTCTGCATTTAATTATCACGTGTACATGTTCTCTGGCACTTATGTATCTGTAACATATAAGGGTCCATTGCCACGTGGAGGCAGTTTATGTACCTGAATTCTGCCATCTTTAAAAAATTGTTTTCTCCATTAATAGACTTGCATTTTTCATAATCATTTTATTCATACCGTAGACTATTAAAAATTCATGACTGCTTCATTTAAAAGTCACAGATTGTATTTCTCTTTGTGTTTTCATACATTTATTTTGTTGGTGTCTTCTAAAAAAATTCTTTAATGTTATCTATAGGATATGAGATGAATCAAGGCAAGAGGTCTACCTCTCACAGAATAATGCCCAAACCATCAACCATCAACCTATGTGAACTGGCAGTACCTTTTTTTCCGTGTTAGCATATTATATCCAGTAGCCTATCACTCCACATTAAGCATGCTGCTTAGGATGTGTAATCTGTGATATGCTTGACCTCCTGTTAATTTGTTGTCGGAAATCTGACAAACTAAGATACAATAGTAAGCTTTGATGAGCCCGGATAGCTTGACTAGGTCTGGTTCCCAGGACTCGTAGGGTACACAATTGATGATCTGAGCTGCCAAGGAGCATAGAGTGCTGCTTTTTTGCTGGAAGTAGAAAAAAGAAATGCCTAATTTTTGTATATTATTACAAAATATTCCTCCTTCAAAGCCAATATGGTATCAGGGCTATGCAATGAAATGCTTACATTTCTGTTCCACTTTAGTCAGCTGGCTCAGAAAGTACAGGTGAAAATTGTTAAGCTACATTGTTCTCCTTAAGTGTAGTTTCTATTAACTATGCAGAAATCCATAAGAATGGTATTTGGGATTTTAGTTTGCACATTAAAAGAAATTAGAAGGAAGCTTTGAAAATAAGCTTTTATATCTTTCATTTATTTAAGTAATAAATATTTATTGAGCATTTGTAGTAGGTTCTAAAGAGAAATGTTAATTAAAAAAAATGTATAGAGGCCGGGCACGGTGGCTCATCCCTATAATCCCTATAATCCGGCCTCTGGGAGGCTGTGGCGGAAGGATTGCTTGAGCTCACAAGTTCGAGACCAGCCTGAGCAAGAACGACACCCTGCCTCTACCAAGAATAGAAAAACTGAGGCAAGAGGATCACTTGAGCCCAAGAGTTGGAGGTTGCTGTGAGTTATGATGCCACAGTGCTCTACCCAGGGCGAAGCTTGAGACTCTTGTCTCCAAAAAGTAAAAAAGTCTATGGTGAAGAACTTAGTTCCTTGAGAGAACAGGAAGCAAGTAAGACAGTAAATGAATGACAACGTACACTCTGACATCAGATGTCCAGCGCGCCAGTCCCTGCTTTCCCACTTACTAGCTGTGCCTGTGGGCAAGTTGGTATGTCACATTCTGCTCCTCGGTTTCCTGTGGGCAAGTTGGTATGTCACATTCTGCACCTCAGTTTCCTGTGAGAATAATATGTACCTCACAGGATTGTGAGATAACAAAATAATACATGTAAAACTCTTAGAACAGTGACTGGCACATGGTCACCACTCAGTAAATATGTTCCAATGTGATATGCGATGTAATAATGGACCCTGAATAGACTCTTACACTTTATTAGCTGTAAGAAGAATGCAGTTGAGATTAAGAAAGCTTGTAGTAAATTTTAATTCATCACAAAGTAATTGAAAGACTCACTCTTTCATACTACGAAAAACATTTATGATTGGGATGGTCTCTTTCAAAGGAAAGAAAAACACTCCACCCAAAGTTGGGCAATAAACGACCTCCAGGTGGCGCAGCTGAGTGAAGCAGGACCACAGCGTCCCTCCCCCAAAGCTAGCATCCTGGGCAGTCAGACGAACAGTGCCGCAAGAATGCGATGGAAACTCCCCAGCAACAGCCCCCTACGGAAAGGAGTAGAGCAGGGAAGCCAGAACTGTGAAAAGTGGAGCCTAGAGAAGTAAACTGGATTTTCTGGTACAGAATGGCGTGGCTCCCAGTATTGCCTCTAGCCCTCAAAATGGTACTGAGGGGCAAGAAGATGAATCAACCAAATTTTAAGTTTTCTCATGATGTGTATGGATTTGGGAGGCAGTGGACTAAAGACATCAGAGGAAAACAAAGAAAAACCCTCGAGAATTTTTTTTTTTTTTTTTTTTTTGAGACAGAATCTCAAGCTGTCACTCTGGGTAGAGTGCTGTGGCATCACAGCTCACAGCACCCTCCAATTCCTGGGCTTAAGTGATTCTCTTACCTCAGCCTCCCAAGTAGCTGGGACTACAGGTGCCCGCCACAGTGCCTAGCTAATTTTTGGTTGCATTTGTCATTGTTGTTTGCAGGCCCAGGTGTGTTCGAACCTGCCAGCTCTGGTGTATGTGGCTGGCACCTTAGCTGCTGGAGCTACAGGTGCCGAGCCAACCCTCGAGAATTTTAACTCCCATATAATGTTACAGGATCTCAACAAACCTTAAGAGCGTTTTTGGATTCTTAAATAAAATACATAGATAATAAAAGTATATCCATAATTTTAAAGGCAACGTGTTGTCCTAGTTGAATAGAAAGGAGAAATAGAAGTAATTTGTAATAAAATAGTATTTACATTGTTCTGTAAATACTTGGCCACGACGAAGCTGCAGATATAATGAAGTAGTTAAGTAATGCTGGCACTTTGTATTTATTTGGAAAATGTTCAAGGATCAAGTGATTTTAAATAAGTTTTCACTTCATAGATGTCCAATACATCATTTAAATCCTAATGATTTCATTTTTCATACTAGGAAATCAATTGATAATATCCAAAATTGAAGCAAAGCTTTTGTGAGGAACATGGGACAGACGTGTTGTATAGATCTGTCATTATCATTGTGCACATTTAGCATCCCTGGCCTCTGCCCCTTTTTCCGCTGCCTCCGATCATATTCCAGCTACAAACAATGAAAGCAGAATAATGTAGCAGTTAAAAGCACAGGCTCTTGAGCCAGACTACCTGTGTTCAAGTCAGAGCTGTGTCTTACAAACTTAGTGACTTTGACCAAGTCACTTTCCTTCTCAGTGCCTCATATTTTTCATCTGTAAAAATACAAACAGTAATGTTGCCTACCTGGTGGAGTTGTCCTTACCATTAAAGGAGTTAACATGTACCAGACATTTATAGCACTACTTGATACATAGTAAGCACTAAGTATTTCCTTTATTTTTATCACATGTACATTATTATTACAACCATAAAAGAAATAAAGTGTGACCTAAGAAAATTACATTATCTTTTCACTATTCAGGCTGCATGTAGATAAGCTCAAAGGGAAAATAACTCACTTTTAAGAAAAAAAGGAGAAGTCGGGACACTGCTCATTGTTGAAACCAGTTAAAGGATGATTCAAAATAATAGAATCAGTAACTATAGAAATTACAGTCTCTTTCTTCCCCTGTGATATCTCCAGGATGGGAGAGTCTTGAGCGTCTTGCTTGTACTGTATCACATCATATTTTTGTTTAATTCTTAATAAACTGTTCACTTATTAAAAAAAAAAGAAGAAATTATAGTCATAGAATTATCATAGTGTAAATGATAAAAATATGAAACTTAAACTGAAGGGAGGAAAGAGAAAGATGAGGGGATACATGTTAATCATTGTTTTCAGTGTAGGAAATCACCGTAATATGCAAAATCGAAATAAAACTTCTATTTTTAATGAAACTTACCTCTTAATGCTTTGTATATATTAGACCCTCCGTAGTCAACCACCTCCCTCATCGACCACCTCCTTAAATTGACCTAATTGTCATAGAAAGGTCATGTACCACATGTACATATCAGTAGAACAGGTCCAGTGGCTTATGTTGAACACCTCTGTATATTGACCAGTTTGTTACAGTCCTTTGGGGCGGTCGACTCACAGAGGTTCTACTGTATTTAATGTTTATCTAAAGTTTTGGAGGTTCATTTTTTTAGCTTTATTTTAGTTTCTTTTTCTTCAGTTAAAGTAAGATTATACTCCCAAACTAAAGGGTAATTTATTTCTCTATGTATCTGTCTATCTTTCAGTAGTTAAGAAATGTAGTTTTCACCACAGTTAACAGTTATTTTAGGTGGTATTATTTTTGAATGACTTATTAATTTTTTTTGCAATATCGAAACATTTTATCATTAATACAGATTAGCTTTTTAAAATTATAAAATTCTATAAAATGTGTAGAAGTGCAAAAACAGGCAAAATTAATTTATGGGATTACAAGTGAGAAAAATGATTATTCTTAAGACAATTAGTACTTGCAAGGAAACACAAGAATAGCTTCTCGGTGCTGTTATGTGGGTGTATTAGATCTGGGTGCTGTTATGTGGGTATATTCTGTTTTTAAAAAAAGCATTGAGGGTGGCATCTATGGATCAGCAAGTAAGGCGCCAGCCACATATACCAAGGGTGGCTGGTTCATACCCGGCCTCGACCAAATTGCACAAAAAAAAAAAAAAAAAAAAATTGAGCTTTGCACTTAAGCTATGTAATCTTTTCTGTATATATATTGTACTTGTAAAACATTTCTTAAAAAATGGGCAGACCGCATAAACACTATTTGTAGGAGAAGCTATATAGACAATAGATATGTGGAAAACGGTCAGTAGTAATAATGAAAAATGCAAATTTCAAGAACCATTTTACCTGTAATAATAGCAAAAAATTACAAAAACTATTGTCCATTGTCAGAGATGCAGTGGAATATGCATTGTACACTTACATCATTCTTGATGGCAACTGGGCCGTCTATATGAAGAGCCATTAAATTGTATCTACTCTTTGACCCAGTAATCTCATGTCTAGATTTTTCTTCTAAGGAAATAATTAAAGAAACACAGATATATCTGCATGGTTACTTATAACCTAAATGTCTAGTGATAGAATTATGGTTACATAAAGTATGATAAAAACAATTTAGTATAGCATTGAAATGTTTTTATTATATATTTTAGTAAGATAAAAACATGGCCAAATGTAAAGTGAAAAAAAGATGCAAAATTTTTTAAATTGTACAATTTTATTGTGTTTTTAAGTACAGAGAAAAAACAAGTTTTAA
This sequence comes from Perodicticus potto, assembly GCA_963574655.1. NCBI lineage: Eukaryota > Metazoa > Chordata > Mammalia > Primates > Lorisidae > Perodicticus > Perodicticus potto. Next base: position 7,492 of record CAUYRH010094948.1, read on the forward strand.
GTATCAAAAAAATAAAAGAAATTGCATCATAATGTTAAAAGATTGAGTAAGATTATAGGTCATTTGTATTTAACTTTTTCTGTATTTTTTTAGTGTTTTCCAAATTTCTCTAATCAAAGGTTAATAGATCTGTTTTCCAGAATGTAATACTTTTAAACAGAAATGGAAAGCACACACAGGAATGAGCAGGATTCCTTTTTTTTGACACATCAAATGTCTGTCTTTCTAGATCACCACTGCTGCTAATTAGTTGGGAGATACTGAGCAAATCATTTGGGTTTTTTAACTGTAACCTGAGGGCAAGATAGATCTCCAGGTTTCCTTTCAGCTTTAATATTTTATGTGTGATTTAACCTAACGTGGAATTTCAAAGCCATGAAAATAGTTACACTGAGTTGATTGGAATAAGTTTGTAAAAATAAACAGATGAAACATTCTTTAGCTACTTTGACAACTTCCTAGACATAGATAATTTTTATTTATTACAATAAATAAATTAAAGTTTCTTTTCCTTGTGTATTTCGTACTTAAGTAGATTTTATCTTTTTTTCAAATTAACAAAATACTTGCAGTGAAACCCACAGAACAATTGCTTTTCACATTGAATATTTTTCTTATTTAAAAATTCACTATTTATTCTAACCCTTTGAATTATGTATTCAGAATATAGAGTTTTTTTAAATAATGCCTGATAAACATTATTCTGATAAGGGAAAGCTTTAGTTTTCACACTCTGTGATAAAGATGATAACGTACACACAGCACGTTTTGGTCTTGCATGAGAGTAATTAGCCACCAGCCAACAGAGGGCTCCTTTGAAGAAACATCTTCATTCCTGCTGGAGTATTTCAGTGAACAAACTATAGTTAACTTAGTGAAGTTTTTTACAAGATTTTTATTAGGTCAGGATTTTAAATTAACCCTGAGAATACAAAAACAGCAAGCAAGCCTTAAAACGTTAGGCAGTTTCCAAGGATTGAAAAAGCAAAAGTGAGGGGGGGAAGGCAGTTTTGTATGTAAGAGTAAATGTAAAATAAGAATAAATTATTCACCTCTCATATTAGAAATATTAGGGTAGAATTCCAGTCTCTTGTGTTTTAAATGACTTTTTTGTATATTTGAATCAGAAAAATACTAAGGCAAATATAATTAACCTGAAAACTTTTAGTGTGTATTTTGCTTTAAGTGATGAACATCAACACAAATCCTTGACCCATACTTTGCATTTTTTGTTTCGTCTCAGAACAGTTGTATAAGAAAGTATACTAATTTATTGTTTAAAAATCTGAGTCTATCTGACTTTACTAGGCTATAATTTTCCCAAGACATTTCCCAAATTCTGTAACATTTATATGGAGGGAATAGTGCCTGGGGTCTTTAGAACCTAATCACAAGTCAGAAGATTTCTGGAGGAGTATACTTTCAGGGTTTCGACTTAACATGCCAAGAACTCATTTAGAAAGGCTGGGTGACATTTAGGAGATGTACTGAATTAGGAGCTCAAGGGCCTGGTTTGCACCTTTGCTTCAGCTAGTTATTTATGACTGTAGACAATCCTTTCAGTAGTACACATTTTTATTTTTGAATTTACAAAATAGAGATAATACTTTTCCTAAACACCCAATTGTGTTTTCATACAAATCAAATGAAGCAGTGGTCCTGAAAATGCTTGTATTTTATTCTTATATTACAGTTTATAGCCTTAAACCCTAGAACTTGTTTCTGTGACTCTGTAATGGGGGGTAGAGTAGAGTGATGGAGGATCTTGGGCCAGTTACAGGTAAAGGAGGAAGGATGCAGTCAAGATTGTAACTGACAGCGTAGCAGCACCAAGGCCCACGAGTTAACGTCACCGTCTCATCCTATCTCCTTCCCTTCCTTCAACCCTCAAGTTGGACACACTATTCAGAGGAAAAGTGGCTCAGTGAAACGAAAAGACAGTATCCCCAGAAAATACCAAAATTTACAGAATCAGGGCATGCAAGACCCCTGTTGTAGTGAAAAGTATAATTGCTGAGTTTGCCCAGCAGAGTTTTGCCGTGGGCATAGCTAGTCAGGCAAAAGTCACTGCACACCAGTCCTGAAAGGTTATTGTGGGATTATAACTTTTTTCATCTCAAAAAATTCTAACTATGAGTAAAGAGCAATTAGCTTTAAAATATTTGAGATTGGTTCCATTTTCTTTTCTCTTCCATAGAACTTAAAAGACAGAAGAAAATTAAATTTCTTGATTACCTTCAATATCTTACTGAGCAAAAAATAATAATAATCTACAACTACCTATATTCTTAAATACTATGAAAGGACCAGTGAGTGGTGCATGACATTCCTTAATAACATTCTTTCACAATTGTATTTCCTGTATATCAATTCTTCTTTAATATAACCAGTGCTAGTGTTACAGAAATCCATCCTTCCCACCAGCTAATAAAGCAATGCTGTGAAATCCAGGCTCAGCAGGACTCTGTGCAGATTGTATCCAAGCACATCTCTTCCCTGTGTCCTGTTTTATGCTGAGGAAGACATCAGCACCTCGTGAACTGAAGCCCAGGACCAGCGGGTGAAGCCATCTCTCATCTTGTTGTCATCTCTTCCTTAAGATCAGGGAAGGGGCTATTGGATAATGCTCCTAAGTCTAGCAACTGTAATTTAAGGGTCACCTAAACCAGTACCTGTAGCTTTTCCCTAAACCCTGATCTTGTAACAATCTCTTTATATCTTAAAATGATCAACCTCTCCTTTACTGTAGCTGAAAACTTATTTGCCTGTTATTTTATCTGATAATTTCAACTAATCATTGCTTAATTGGCATAGACCCTAGTGATTCACTTACCCAGTTACCAGCCAACCAAGCAATCAAAACTTTTTCCACCAATCATATTTTCCTTTTTTTATAAATTTCAGAATATTAGAGAGTACACACATTTTGCTTACAAACTTTGTTTTTGTACGGAGTGAGTCAAAATTTTAAGTGTGTCCCTCACCCCAGTAGTGTGCACTGTACCCAGTAGGTGTGAATTTACCCACCCCTCCATCATACAATAAGAATACTGTCGATTGCACTGACCTAGCATAAATCAAACCTGAAATGTGTGCTTATAGCAATTACTGAGTGGTTGCACATGAGAGTTGTTAGGTTGTTTTAAACTTTAATATGTGAAACTTATTTTAATTTTAAAAGTTTGTAAAAACACTTTTTCTAAAAATTAAAAAGTCTTAACAATGTTGGTGCAAAAAGAAATTAATAAATAGAATAAAATCTAGTTATACCTGGAAGGAACACCTAATGATAAAACACACTCTAGAGTAATTTGGAAATATTTGGTCAAGTTGAATACAAGCATTCCCTATGACTCACAATCCAGGCGGATGCACGTGAAAAATTGCAAAGATGTTCCCAGACTCATTGTTTTAAAGAGCAAAAATTGGAAACAAACTAAATGCCACTAGAATAGATGGATAAGTTGTGATAATATGCAATGGAATAGTATGCCAGTTAAAATGAATGAACAAGAAACATATGCTAGACATAGATAAATCCCAAAAGCGGTACCAAGAAAGGGACGCAGCAGGGAGGCATCTGCAGAAAGTTTCAAGATACGTAAACTAACGAATGCATTTGATGGATGGGTACACATGTGGAAAATGTTTAGAAACCTCGCAATTGGTAAACGTCAAATACAAGTATTTGTTACCTCTGATGCCAGGAGGAAAGAAGAATGAAACCCGGGAGTAGCGTACTTGGGAGTGCCCTTCAGCCTTATAAAGTTTTCTTCATGATGCTGGATGATTGGGAGCACTGTCACGTTTTTTGTTTTTGTTTCAATCTGTTCTTCATAATTCTGTGCCTGAATTATTTTACATTTGGGTTGTTGAAGAAAGAATGAAGAAAGAATAATAAATATTAGCTATATTAAATATCAACTTCAATTTTATTGGTGCTACTCTGTAATACAGACATTATTTCACTTGATTTACTTCTCCCAACATATCTAAAAAGGTGTTATCTATTTTATTTGTTTATTTTTTGTCTTTTGATTATCTTTTTTTTTTTTTTTAACTGTTTGAGATTCATCGAGGGTACAAAGAAGTAGGTTGTACTGATTGCATTTGTTAGGTAAAGTCCCTCTTGCAACTAAGAGGTGTGCCATACACTGCAACCTCCATTCCCTTCCCTCCTCCCCTCTCCCGTACCCTTTTTCCTCTACCCCCAGAACTTATATTAGATCATCTGCTGCCTTCGTATCAGAATTGAGTACACTGGATTCTTGGTTCTCCATTCTTGTGATGCTTTACTAGAAAGAATGTGTTCCAACTCAATCCAGGTTAATTCATCATCTATTTTAAAATGTATATTTTTATAGTTGCCTTTAATTTCTGATGTTTAAAAAATGAATGATCCCACCCAATTGATGAGGGATAGAAGTTGAAGTGAGTCCAGATTTTAGGCTTCCAAATTTCTTGTCATTCAGATCTTTCTTTCTTCTTTCCTTAGAATTGTATACTAAATCAATCTGTGTACATACTATACGTGATGAACTCCTTAAAATAATTTAATTGTTGAAATTCGTCTGTATGTTTCTTAGAATCTTATTTACTCCATGATTTTCCTGGCTAAGTCTTTTCTCCATAGATGATGCGGACTTAGTCATGCTTCATTCCATGTTTAGTTTTCAGTTAGGCCTCATCAATGAAGAGTTTAAGAATTTTATTTCAGTAAAAGTCTTTTGTAAAAAAGAAAATTTCTTAAGACTCCTATTTCAAAGAATTATGTAAGAAAATTGTAGTGAAATAAAAAAATAGTTTAGCCTTTTAGATTCTGCAGTTTTTTAAATTTTATTAGCTACACAGTTGATTATGGGTGGTAACTTTTAAAAATGCATTCAATAAGAAGAATTGAGTTTCTGAAATGCATTTCAAGCAAAATGTGCCTTTGACAAACTCAAGTGTAGATGATCTGACTTTCAGATAGTAGAATACTGGCTGTATGCCTTAACCCTTGCATTTGGCAGGCTGTTGTAGATACAGCCAATAAAAGCTTCCCACACATAATAACTTTCATACCTAATATCGGTGAGGCAGATAACACATGTTCCCTTAATGTTGTTCATAGATATTGTTAATTGAAGAAAATGGCAAGGTTCCTAAAGTTAGAAAGGAGAGCTTTAGAGAATGGCAGCCCTCTGACGTCCGAAGGAGAAGCAAGAACAGGGAAAGCCTTCCTGCACAACCCCCCTGGACTGGTTAATCACTCCATGGTTGGCAGTCTCTGGTCAGTTGTAGTGATGAAATCACAAACAAGGAGGAGTGGATTCTCACACTGGTTTCTGTCTAGTCCTTAGGGGAGAATAGCTGAAGGCCCAGCAAGGGAAGGGGCATCGTATAATGAGGTGTGCCTCTGACCTCCTGTCCCAGCATGCTGGGAACTCAGTTTTTAGGTTTCTCTGGGGTCCTCTTGGCTGAGAAGGGGTCCACTCAGACAGCAGGGCAGCTTAGGATTTTATTGTAGATCACAAGATCAATGAGATTCTCTAGATATTTGTGTTCTGACATACATGCAAACAAATACTTTTTCACAGGTTCATTTTATTTATTTAAAAGACAACTTTATTGAACACAGTACAACCAAGTCACTATGCTGAGAATTACAGATAACAGGTTAGTAAGACACAGTCCCTTCCTAAAGGAATTCACACTTTAGTGAATGGAACGGACTAGAAAACTTCTACTGAGTGTTAGAGGAACACAGAAAGAATGTGTGATTCTGGAAGAGGAGTTGGTAGTGAAGGAATGGATAGTGACATTGTGTTGGGTCTTGAAGAATGACTGAGTTCACCAACAAGGAGAAAGAAGGGACAAGTATTTCAGATGTAGGGTGTGGCCAGATCAAAGATAAAAGATAACTCAAGTTGGGGGGAGGGGGAAGGTGGAAAAGGGGAAGAGGGGGGATGACTGTGCTCCCACCTAATGGGCACAATGCAAGGGTATATGGCACGCCTCTTGGGTGTGGGACACAACTACAGTAGTGACTCTACTTAATAAATCCAAACATTGTTAACCTAATTGTGCCCTCACATTAATCTAAAATAAAAAGAAGGGGAAAAAAGACAAAAGGTAACAATATGTCTTATACCTTTGAGAAATTATATAGCTAGTGTATAAAATATATGTATTGGGGGAAAGAGAAATGGCTATGGATGAAGCTGGTGAAATGGTTGGAGGCCATGTTGAGAAAATCTTTGGAAGGATCAAGCTGGGGGGAGGGGTGGGGGAGGTGGTTTGGTGTGCTCTCACCTAACGGGCATAGTGTAGGGGTTTATCGCACACCTGTTTGAAGGGCTAAACTACAACTTGGACTTTATCTAACAAACGCAATCAGTGTAACCTAATTGTACTCTCATATTAATCTGAAAAAGAAAAGAAAACTTTGAAAGAAACTCTGAAGATTTTTAAGCAAGTCGTTGATAATGATCAGATCTTTGTTTTAAAAAGTCATGTGGAAGATTAATTGGACAGGAATAGAATAAAGGAAGAGGTTGGTGACGGTTAAGATAGATAAATGAGGTTCCCATTTGAATGATCATCTGGAAGGTGATACCCAACTAGCCAAGATAAAAAATACAAGAGAAAGAAGAAGGGATAAGGACTTTAAAATTGAGTTTGGGACATGTTGGCTCTGAGGTGCATGAGGAAAATCAGGCTAGAGAGTTCCAGTGAGAAAGTAAAAATCTGTTTTGGATTTCAGAGAAAAATCAGAGAAATGTCACACAACAGAGCCATCACCATACAGGTAATAGTTTAAGGTAGGGGAGCAGAAGTCACTGCCAGGAACATCTAGTGAGGTGAAAAGAGACAATGGAATATGGAATCCTGGGGAACACCAGGCTTTAGGAGGCAACAAAGTAAAAGGCCAAGAAAAAGGAGTGGAAGAAAGAGGCAAACCATAGAGCTTGTTCCCAGGAAACTCCCAGTTTCCTGGGAGAAACAGATTGTTAGTCTAGTAAGTGCTGTACCAGAGACAAATCTACTAAGTGCTTCTGGATGATAAAGGTAGCTTAGAAAGAATTTACATATGTGACCTTGGAACTGAGTCTTAAAGAATAACTAGTAATTGGTCTAGTGACTGGTATAGGTGGGGAATTCACATGACTGGCTGAAGAAATAGCATATGTGAAGGTTTGGCGTGTGGAGGGACTTGGACTTCTGCAGAAACAGTACTTTATTGTGGCTGGAGTGTAGCATGTGTAGGTCGGATAACGTTTGAAATGTATGTTGGTGACACACTGTCGTGGGAAAGCTGTAGTAATGATTCCTTAACTTCTTATTTTCCAATCTTTTCATGTCCTGTTACGTATAGAAAAGTGGTGATGCTTGTAGTGTGCTCTGGGGCGGATGGAATCCGGAGGGGGGATTGCAGCCCTCAGTCCAGGAGCTCCAGCAGCCACAGGCCCCACCTGCCTTCCTGTGACCCAGGGAAGGCAACGTCACAGCATACCTCTAACCTATTAGCGGTAAATGACCAAGGAATCTCTGACTTAGCTACGATAAAGATTTGATCCTCAGGGGTCATAAACCCTAAGCAGAGCTAAATTTAGGAGGATACAGGATGATTCATTAAGAAAAGTGATGATTACAGTGTACAAAAGTGGTGTACTGAGGAGTAGTAAGAAATTCCAAGAATGGTCCATGAAACATAAAACAGAGCAGTAAAATAAAAAAGTTTCAATTTATATTACGGTAATATGCCACTTTGAGTTAGCCAAACAAGGACATAGTCTTCCAGACTACTAAGTTGGCCTAAGACTTGTGGCACCAACCACTTTAGGTGTCTCTGAAAACCACTCTCTGGTTCAATAATATGCTAAAACAGTTCAGCAGAACTCAGGAAAGGCTTATATTTAGGATTAGTTCCATTTTAGCAAAAGGGTACAAATTAGAACCAGCCAAAGGAATGTGCAACTAGGATAGATCCTAGGAGGGCTCTAAATGTGTAACTCCTAAGTTACCTGACCAGCATCCAGATGTGGCCGTATGTGCAGAGTATTGCTGACCAAGGATGGTCACTTGAGCGTCGGGGCCCAGAGTTTTTATTGAGGCTTCATTACATAGGCATGTTGATTGAACTCTTGCTACATGAGAACTCACTCTCCAACCAGCCTTTCCCTTTCCCTGGAGGCCAGGCAGATGTTAAGTGGCCCAAAGCCCTAATCCTTAACACATGGTTGTTGTTTCTGGCGTGGCCAGGCCCCCATCCTGAGTTATCTCCTTAGCGTAAGCTTTCTAGGGGCCCATGTGAGTCACCTCCATGGCATAAATCTCTGATAAGCTCCCAAGGGACCCACCACGAATAACAGAGACACGTCTATCACTGAGGAAATTGCAAAGGCTCAGGGGTGGCCTCTCAAGAGTTGGGTCCCATTCTCTCTTTAGGTGGGGCCAAATTCCTAACTATGCACATGCCAATTAAGTGTTTTATTCATTCAACAATTATTAATACGGCGAGAATAGGAGGCCAGAGATAAAATGGTGAACAGGATGGTAAGGTCCTGCCCTGAAGGAGTTTGACCTTGACTAGGAAAATAAAGACAAATTGCCTCCAAGTTATGTAATAGTATGCCAGTGCTCTCATTTTTGTCACATAGTTTCACCTGTTTGGACATTTTTGTTGATGTAAGTTGTTGTTACTTGTCATTATTTCTCTGATTATGAACATAAACACCATTATCTGATATTTGCTAACCCCAAAGTTGCACTTATTTTCGGGTGTACCATTACAGCTCAAGAGTTGAGCTTTTGACTTCTGACGCAGTTTAAGACAGACATCTGAACTATTTCTCTCTGACGAGAAGTAGAAGGATGATGTTCCCGTTCAGTGCTCCTCGCCTTTTACTGTCCGTCATTGGCACGTGGGCTGTAGCTTCATCACCTGATGAAGAAAGCCTCTTGGGATGCCTGGGTGGAGACAGTGGCAACAGCAGAATTAAACCAGGCTCTGTGTGCATGTCACCAGTAGCCAACGTGGAATCTCCTGTGACCAGCAAAAAGATGACTTTAAGTTTGTCAGCATCACCAGGAAGCCAAGGTCCCCTCTATCCCCATGGATTTACAGACTAACGGATAGGAAGAAGGAATCCATGCGTAATCAGTCCGCTTGAATATGGGCAGCCAGAGTGAGGCAAATAAAAGGCATTTTTTAATACACAAAACAAATATAGCCTCTGCAGTTTTTATCATTAGCTATGTCAAGTTCCTTATCTAAGGAATGTGGAAAATTGGCTAGCTGGTAGGCTCATGGCTTTTTGCCTTTGACAAACATTGGCAGCTCATGAAGTTACTACGCTCCTTGACTAGGGATGAGTCTCTGACCCTGTTTGTGTTAGAGGAACGTAACTGGAAAATAGAGAAGTCTCTAACAGAACTACTTTTGGTATGGAGGACACTATGCCAGTTTTAAAACAAGAAGAAGAAAAAGCAAACCATAATTCATGAAGAAGAATCTGATTCAGATTTCATCTGAAATCTACTAAGACAGTATTTAGAATTATTACGATAATTGTCCATTATAATAACTGTTACGATTGAAGTTGCTTTATATTTAGGATTTCACTTTCTCTTGAGTACATTTTAAGTATATCTTCCCTCCCTTATTTTTCTCTGTCTTTTAATTGCTACTAGGACATTTTGGTTTCTGCAATCGGCTTGTTTTACGTGGCCCATTTTTTTCAAGTTTGTCTGCAAGGACAGATTGATTTTCGTTGAATACAAGTATTTACCAAGTCAATGCCAGACTTTTTATGAATGTGTGGTCTCAGTCACTAAAATGATAAAATATCTGTGGTAAAGTTTTTCTAATATAGTAAAAGAACTGTCTTTAAAAATTTTTTTTTCATACTTTAAAAACTTAAGGATATATTCAAACCCAGGGTAAGGGATAAGTCCAGATAAGATTATATTCCTGTGGGTTTAAAGGAGGAAGAAATTACAAGTCAAAATTAAGAATAATTTTGTCATTTTAAATTTGGGGAAAATCCTTTATTTGTTCTGATGAAAATGTCAGTAGTCATGGAACTGTGGTAAAAATAATGAAAAATCACTGGCCTGGGTCTGCTTAAATTGAAAACATTTTTTAATTAAAATTTGACAGTATTTTGTACTTTCATTGCCTAGCCACGTCCCATCGTATTCTTGTATTCAATTCTCTTCTGGCTATGAGTTGCTTTAATTTTTAAATTAAACTTTTAAGAGATGCCATCCTACTGCTTGATCCTTCTATTTTTGCACTGCTATGGAGGGTCTTGCTCTAACAGGCCATTTTCATCTCTCCCTTTCCTAGATTATTAAAAGGAGCTAATATCTGTAAAAAGAGTTTGTTACTAGTTTTTAGGTGCAGATTTTTTATTGCAAAATATTTTTTAATTAGCATGAGCAAATACGCCGGCTTCAATCCTGTCTGGTCGGTAGGACTCGGAGTGCTTTGTCAGTGGTAGTGCAGCAAAATTCTTCACCCTGGCAAACCCACTGTGACAGATGCTAATCTTAGTTATTAATGAACTAGTTATTCTTTACGGCAGAAAACCTGGGTCAACCACAAAAAACAAAGGAAATGTGTATACAAATCTGCAGGAAATGGAAAGGAGAAAGAGAGGATGGTAAAGAAAGCCCCAGGCCTTTCTCTTCTCCTGCTTTCCACTTGTGGGTTCACTCTTGTTGGAGCTGAGACCATTCTCTGAATATCTACCCACTTTCCCCCCAAAATCACTGGTTTTAGCTTTTATTTATTATAATTAAAGTTACTATAATAGGAAATAAGAGGGTTTTTAAAATGTAATTTGTTTTTAAAAGATTCATCTTTTCTGGCAGTTTTATTTTTCAAATTCAGAGTCGGTTGAACTTTATGTGACTATTTCAAGTTCTGTTGATACTGTTGAATTGTGGTTTGCAGTGAAGAATATTGTTTTTAAGTCTTTATGCTGTCTTAGATTATGCATCAGCCAATCGCACATTAAACATTACTTAATTATATATCAGCCAAGTTTTGTTAACCATCGTTTCCCTTAAAAAGCATGCCAAATTTTTCCTGAACACAGAGCAGGAAATTGTTATTATTCGAAATAGTGTTAAATCTCTTCACATGAGAAACCTGCCCTAAAAATGGAAAATGTTATTGTGATGTTTACAAAATCTCTATTTCTCTTCCAAAGAAGAGAAAATGAATTTAGCTGTAAGGTGCATGGCCAACTAACACTAAGAAATTAAAAATTTATTACCTGAGACAGGAGAGCATGGAGTAAAAATAGATAAATATGGTATATGACCCTAAAATTAAAGAAAAGTAAAACGACTTGTCTTAGAATATAGCAGGCACCATGTTATTCATACCTCTCAGGAATGTAACATACAGATTTTATAAGCTTATCAATATGGGTCATTTCCTTAAATATGCAGCTGTTTGACATTACTGAATTTACAGATATTTCCTCCAAAGTTAAATTAATATTGACGATCTGCTTAGAAAAAGAATTCCCCCCCAAACCGGAAAATTTTAGCAAATTCTACTTTAAAATTCACACTTCAGATTGAGAGATTTGAGATAACAGCCAAATGAAATGTATACATCTTTGTTTGAATCCTGATTCAACTTTAACAAGACTTGTGAAACAGTAAAGGAAATGTGCACTATTTTAGATGAAATTAGGGGATTTTTTGGTTTGTTTTTTAGATGTGTGTGTGTATGGTAAGTTTTTTTTTTTTTAAATACTTAACGTTACGTATACAAGCCAGAGTATTTTTTGATGAAGTTACATCACATCTGGAATTTACTTTTAAATAATTAAGGAGTAAAAGATTAAACAATATTGGCCAGATATTGATAACGTTGTAACTTAGTTCTCAGTATCTAGTTGTTTATTAAGTTGGTGTCTCTGCTGTTGTATACATTGGAAATTTTCCATAACAAATTTTTAAGTATGTAATTTCAGAAATCCATTTACATTTGCAGTGAAGATTTGGCATTCATGCCTCATAGAATATGTGACCTGACAAGGGTACCTTGTAAATTTAAACTAGTACGTCAAAGTTTCAGTTCAGTTCAGGTTGTCACTTGTGAAACTGTAAGACAGGAATAGATTTTTTCTAAGGTAACTTCCAACTGTGAATTTCCAAAGGTGTATGAGAAATTAAAGTAGAGAGCCTTCTGATGACTTGAGTAAACATCCGCCTTGTAGAGGAAGGGTTGCCTTACCTTTTACATTAGAAATAGATTAGCACTATAATAAGACTTGGGAGTCTACATCCCTGTAAGAAAGCACAGGACCCTCTTATTGGCCTTTGTAGAAAGTCCCTAGTGCTTAAAAACTTGTAATAGTAGGTGCTTATCAAGCATGTTTTAAATGAAAGAAATTAATCTGTCCTGTTTTCCAGCCCATCATTGTAGAAGTCATTTCCACCGATGTCAGTTTAGAGGACTCTCCTGTTAATATGTTAGCTGACTGCATCATTGAGAGAACTAG
>CAUYRH010094948.1:22500-48832 GCA_963574655.1 Perodicticus potto
TCACCTGGCAGAAGGAATCCTACTGATTTAATGGTGTTGTCTCTGCCAACAAAAACAAAAGGATCAAGTTTAAAATAAACATTCAGGTTACTCACTGAATATCTACCTACCCTAATCACATCATGGCAGTATTTGTGCCAAGCAAGTTGATAGCAGTCAGAGACTATGTCGGAAGAAAACATAAGCTTCAAAAATTATAATGCTTAACTTTTGTTTGGGGATTATATTGCTAAAGGTTTCATTGCAAATAAAAATATTGAAAACTGTAATCCCATGCTGTGTATCCTTGTAGTGAATGTTAAACTGTCAGCAGGATTTTCAGGTCATTTGACAAAAAGGATACAGGTGCAGTAGCTAGCAGTGAAGGTGACTGCTAGTTTCATCAATCACTTTGCCTTTCTTTAAGTTGATCTATAATGGACCCCTTCAATCAGCTTCCTTGTTCTTTGTCACTTGTTTGGAAAGAAGAAGAAGAGAAGGGTGGAAAGGCGGGGCTCCAAAGTCAAGGTTAGGAAATGAATTGTTAGTTATTTACTCAGGGTACAGAGGATGTCAGTACGAACGAGGGGCTCTTCATAAAATGCCCAGTTTGTCAATAGGTGATAAGACGCAGTTTGAGGGGCGGTGCCTGTGGCTCAGTGAGTAAGGGCAGCAGCTCCGTATACCGAGGGTGGTGGGTTCAAACCCGGCCCTGGCCAAATTGTAACAACAACAAAAAAGAGAATGTCATTTTGTTAAAAAAAAAAAAAAAAAAAGACGCAGTTTGAAGCTTAATACAGGCCCGGGACATTGGCAGTGCTGCTGAAAGAAGTGAGATCCTAAAAATGAATACGAAATTAGGAAATGGCTTTGTGGCACAGACGACGCTCAAATATTGGTCCCTTTTACTTCTGGGCATTACGTCAAAGGCTTAGTCATGAGAGCCTCCTTCCAGGTGGATTGTTAGTACATTCCAGCTGCTGACAACTTAGTGTTATGTCTTCTCTCATACTCTATTTGAGTCAGAATTTTTGCAAGTTCTTTGATTAAAAAAAGAATTTGAAATTTTTACAGAGCTTTATTTGCTACAACCCATAGATATCCCACTTGCCAAGTTTGAACACTCAGGGAATACATACATCAGTTTAAAGGAAACTATCAGAAATTAATGTCCACCTTATTTTAAATGGTTTTCTCTTAGAAAACAATACTTTTTAAAGAAAGATACACAGTGGGAAAAAGTTATCAGCTCATCAGTCTTTTGATGAACAGGGGACACAGAGAATCATGAAAATAAGTCTTTTTTCTACATTTGACCAGATCATTTACATTCTATGACTCATCAATATGTTTTCTGGGGGAAAAGTATATAAATACGTGGCATGGTACTCCTATCTTAATTCAGAGCTGTCAACCATAGGTGCGATTCTATGCCAATGATCTCAGTGTAATAATTTGAGTTAGTGTCAGATTAGACATAAAAATTATATATTGTGATTGTTTGAAATTTCTTTCCTAAGTTCTCTAAGAATGATTTGAATAGAGTAGTGAATATGGGTTAATAACGCCCTTTTTAATTTTTTGGAGACTTAATATCTATGGATACAGCACATTTTCTTTTGCTTCTTACTAAATTTTAGGGATTATGATTTTCTTGGGAAAATATTTTTGTGAGGCAGAGTCTCACTCCGTTACCCTGGGTAGAGTGCCATGGTATCGTCATAGTTCACAGCAACCTCAAACTCCTGGGCTCAAGTGATCCTCTTGCCTCAGTCTCCCAAGTGGCTGAGGCTACAGGCATGTGCCACAATGCCTGGCTAGTTCTTCTATTTTTAGTAAAGATGTGGTGTCATTCTTGCTCAGGCTGTTTTAGTAATGAATAGAACATCTGCTACATTCTGAACTTCATGGTATGAGCTGTGGCAAATTTAAAAAAGTAAGCCGTGGTTTGAGTTTTGAGGCATATCATATAGTCTTCTGAAAACGAAGGCCATGTAAGCACAAATGTACAGTAGAATATGCATCAGGCTACCGTGGATATTTGTGTACAGTGTCTTGGATCTTGACGAAGGAAATTACTAATGCTGCCAAATCTTCAGAGAAAAATCTGTAATATATTCTTCAATTAAAATGCACAAACCTGGGCGGTGCCTGTGGCTCAAAGAAGTAAGGTGCCAGCTCCATATGCCGGAGGTGGCAGGTTCAAACCCAGCCCTGCCAAAAACTGCAAAAAAAAAATAAAAAATAAATAAAATGCACACACCTTCTATAATATGATTTACCCATGTAGAATTTCCACCAAGAAACATTTTGCTATTCTATACCTATACTTATGTCAGAACAATACAGACTGAGTTGAATTTTTTTCTAAGTGACATTTGCTCATATATTTGATGGTTCCCCTTTTCTCGTATAAACCCGGTTGCACAATTGGTGTGCCTGCATTATTTATTCCAGCACTTATAATGGAGGGTAGCTGCTTACACTGATTAATAAAAATAAAATGCTTAAGAACCCTCATTCAGAGACTTGGTGTAACATTTTATTTTATTTTATGTATTTATTTATTTTTAATTGTTGGGGTACCATTGAGGGTACAAAGAGCCAGGTTACTCAGCATAACTTTTTAAATGCTTGAGGAGTTTTTTTTGTTGTTATTGTTTTGTTTTTTTTGCTTGTCTCAAAGAAATGACTTTAGATGAAATTGTCACATTTTAAAGAGTTTCTTCAGGTTTACCTTTCTTTTTTAATACCAACCTACCCTTTCTCTGACCTGTACTTGTTCTGTCCCACCCAGACCCTCTCATATTTTTCTGTTTTCCTTCCTTTTTCCTATTGAAACATCTCTGCTCTGTATCTCATCACCCAAGTGTCTACGCTACTGCCACTAATAATAAACCCTTTTGTTTGTTTAAAACTAATATAAAATGCTTCTTTATGCATACTTACCAGAAAGACTAGTGCTGACTAACTAAAGAGGATTAAGAGGTCGTCGTAGATAGAGTACAGTGTGTTACGTGGAAGCCTTCAGATGGCAGTGCATCTTTTTTTCATTCCTTCCCTGTACCTACCTGTTAGTCACAGATGGGTCAAAACTAACTCAAGATGTTCATTAAGAGTATAGAAGGGGTGTTGGTGGGTTTTGTTTTTTTTTAAACCAGTCCTTTTAAGTAATTCTGACAGTTTGAAAGCTTCTCAAATTTATTAGTGTCTGTACTAGTTTGGGTTTAAGTTCAATGAAAAAATAGCGCAGAAAAAACTGACTTTTGATGCCGCTCAAATCACAATTTTCAGGCATTGAAAATTGTCTGCGTGCAAACATTTATACCAATGACTCCGCAGATAGGTCCCACAGCACAAAAATTCAGAACAACAGTTTTTGAGTAGGCGCCACAGTTACATTTATTACTTCCTGTTGCTGATGTAACATTTAACCACAAGTTTTGCAGCTTAGAACAATGCAAATTTATTACAGCTCTGGAGGTCAGAAGTCCAAAATAGGTCCCATTGAACTAAAATCACAGTGTCAGCATAGCTGTGTTCCTTCTGGAACTCTGGGGGGAAATCCTGGTTTTGTTTTTATTTTTATTTATTTTTATTTTTTTGCCTTTTCCGGTTTCCAGAGGCTGCCCGTGTTCCTTAGCTCATAGCTATCTTTCTGTCTTCAAAGCCAGCAGTGGTGACTGAGTTCTCACACCGCATCACTCTGACACTGACTCTCCCGCCTCTCACTCACCGGCTCTGTGGGATTACACCGGGCCCTCCCATATAATCCACAGTCATCTCCTGTCTCAAAGACGGCAGGTTAACAACCCTGACTCCCCCTTGCCGGGGAAGGTTACACATCCAGGGGGATCCCTGGCATTACTTTGTATACCACCTCACTTACAGAACCTGTGGGGAAAGGGAGTTGACTCAGACCCTCAAGGAGTAGCAGAGTCTGGAAGATAGGCCAGGGCACGTGGGGAGGTGTTTCCATGCAGAGCAGAGCCCAGCAGCACGCACTTTTTTTTTTTTTTTTTTGAGACAGAGTCTCGCTTGTCACCTTCAAAAGAGTGCTGGGGCATCACAGCTCACAGCAACCTCAAACTCCTGGGCTTAAGCGATTCTCTTGCCTCACCCTCCCGAGTAGCTGGGACTACAGGCGCCTGCCACAACACCCAGCTATTTTATGGTTGGAGTTGTCATTGTTGTTTAGCAGGCCCTGGTGGACTCCAACCCGCCAGCCTCAGTGTAAGTGGCTGGTGCTGTACTCACTGAGCTACGGGAGCCAAGCCAGGCATGCACTTTTTGATCATGGTGACTGAGCCCTGGGCATAACTCACTAGTCCTAGAGTTCACCTGCTGCCCTGCTGTAGGGACCACGGTCCTCTGTTTAACCAAGCAATTCATATTTGAGGAAGTTCTGCATAATTCTAGTTAAACAATTTGAGAGAAATTTTTAAATTTTCAGATCACTCATGTTAAATTTCATCTCTTCCTTATGCTGTCTTTTTGATACTTTTTTATTTTATTTTTTTATTTTTTTTAGAGACAGAGTCTCATTTTGTTGCCCTCGGTAGAGTGCTGTGGTGTCACAGCTCACAGCAACCTCCAGCTCTTGGGCTTAGCTGATTCTCTTTCCTCCGCCTCCCAAGTAGCTGGGACCACAGGCCTGACTATTTTTTTGTTGCAGTTTGGCTCAGCCAGGTTTGAACCCGCCACCCTCGGTATATGGGGCCGGCACCCTATTCACTGAGCCACAGGTGCCACCCTAATACTTTTTTAAAAGAAAGTTTAAGAGTTATATTTCAAAATTTTACCAAGTTTAAGAGTTATATTTCAAAATTTTACCAAGTTTCACTTACTAAAATCAGGATTATAATAGTGTTTCTTTGTGAAACATTGAGTTATCTCATTAGATAATAGAGGTATAAATCTCGAATATTATGGATGTTTATGTAGTGGTTTTATAATATTTTTAAATACACAAGTACTATCATATACTTGTAGGTACAAATAACTAATTCATGGGTACTATTAAGGCAATGGAGAACTTTAACGGTATTTATATTTTTCAAAAAAACATGCAAAAACAGTTTGTATCCTATGATTTTTTTCCCTGGATAACTCTTTGTTTATTTGCTATGAAATTAGTAGATAATAAAGAAATTATTATTATCGAAGCTTAGAATTTTGTTGGCTACACAAAAGTATGCATAAAGTTAAATAATATAAAAATTACCAAAAATGTCAAAATGGGATGTGATTAAGATCATTATGGGCTGGAGCAGTGTCAGGAAGAGTTGCCTTGAACTGAGCATTATATTATGGGTAATGATTGATATTTTGAAAAACACGATTTATGATAGTAAATCACAAATAATGATTTACTATGATTGAAGCAAATCATAGAACTAACTGAAGTAGGTTCTGTATACAAGATTGGCAAAAAGTAAGGCCACAATAAAGTTTGAGATTAGAATACAGTGTGTTTGGAGGGCTTTACTTCTAGTTTTTAGTTTTTTTTTTTTTAAGGCTTCTGTTTTCATCAAAGTGTTGTGGATCTGTGGAATCTTGTTCTTAAAAAGAAGTGACACTTTTCTGAAAAGACCCAACAGAAGAGGAGATGGAAAATTGCTTCATATCCTGTGATGATTACTTCTGTGGCTAATTCTTTGTTTTTTGGTGTGTTACGTGAAAAGTAGTTAATCAGAGCTAACCTGTCTCAAGGCTTACACTTCTGTCACGTTTTATGCTTCAAACCAAATGACTGATTTCCTTTTTCCCTTCCCTGGGAGCTTAAGTATGGAGAGGAACCATAAATGTCCTCTGCTATCTCCTAGAGGAGAAAAGTCTGAAATATGAAGAACAGTGGCCAGAAATAGTTTAATACAGACAACAGAATAGGAGCTAAACGTTAGATTCTGCCATAAATTGAATGGAAAGTTAACTCCAGTAGCAGTAGATGGTGGGACTACGTTCAGGCCATAGGAAATCTTGGAATGACTGAGCCATGACTCCTTTCCTGTTTACATGACTTCTTTTTTTAGTAAACTCATAGGGAAAACAAGCGAAAGGTACTACAACTTCCTGATAAGGTGGGTGGGCAATATCCTGTATAGAATTGGAACTGTGTTCTAAAGAGTTGGATAGTTGGATTTATTTCAGGACACCGACCTTTTTAAAAGCAATGCATCATTCTCCATCCAACAAATGCCTGCCATAGCCAATAATATGTGGGCTTGTCCATTTTCGGCTTGCAGTACAAAATAAATGAAAGCCAAGGACATTACAATTGGGAGGGAAGGAGGACTATTATTTAAAAGGCTTTTAAATGATGTCACTATATATTCTTTTAACAACATCCTCTAAAAGCCTTTGAAAAAATAGTCCCTTCCTCCCTCAGTTGTTAACAAAGACCGTACTGGGGACTGCTCTTTAAAAGGCTGTTAAATGGTGATACTATATTTTTTAACATCAACATCATTTAGAAACCTTTTAGAGAACAGTCCTCTTCACCCACAGCTTACAGAGGAGGGAGAGAGGACATGGGGGAAGGGATTAGTTTTTTAAAGGCCTTTGGATGGTACTATCAATAAATACAGCAGTATTGTTATAAAAGCTTTTTTCCAATGGTGATTCAGCTTTTTGATATGTACTTTAAACCTCATGACCCTGTGTTATCTAACAGATTGTGTTTTAACGTTGCCTGAACACTCACGTTACTAATAATCGCAGTAATGCCTTTTATTGAACTTTTCACAGTGTAAAAATCAATTTCACGTGTACGATCTCATTAGATCCTCACAATAACTCAGTGAAACAAACAGGATATGTATAATTAGCCCCATTTTACAGAAGAGAAAAACAAGCTCAATGAGGTTGTGATTTACTGTTAACATATGGCTGAATTGAAACTATAACCCAGATCCCTTGATGTTTGGACTAATATGCCATCCAGCTGTCTCTAGTTACCTTTATTACTTTTTTTCTTACTGGTATTCTTCATTGGTCTTTTCAGTGTGTCCCGACATTAAGAGGTAATTCCTTTTAAGTAGTGTAAAACTGGGATTCTGCGATTTCAGTACTGATTACAGATATGTAGAAGGTAGAAATTTTATTAATAATGTCATCCCAATAAAGTAAAGAAGTGCAAAATATTGCCTGAGGGATGGTATTCTTCTATAATGTTACGGCATTCAAGCTTTTCTTGTAATTCCTCTGCTTTCTAATGTATGTTTATACGATTATCACTTGAAGTCCACTTTCAGACATCTAGTTTATTAAATAACTGATATTTTGAAGACAGTTCTAATCTCCTGTTACTGATTTATTTTTGGAAGTTATTGTTTGCTAAGGACAGTGATTATAATTAAGATGATATTCAGAAAATTTCCTCACCTGCCATTTATCTTTGGAAAGAAATAATAGATGCTGGTAATTTCCACTTCATATAGTTCCCTGGAGGAGAGAAAAAAAAATCTCTCCTCTAGCTTGCATGACTGACCTTTACTTTATCATAAGGTACATTTTGTGTTTATTGAAAAAGGAATTATTGCATGACAGAAGTGGCACTTAAAAATATTAAATTCCAGTGTTAGCTCTGTCACAGTTTTTTTCTCTTATGCTAATAAACATTGCATTTAGTAATTAAAGAAGGGTACTTTTCATCAACCAAAAGGTGACACATACAAAATCTCACTCCTTATAAAAGAATCCTATGAATTAGGTAGTATGCACATTAACCTTTAATGTACAAATTCAAGCTCAGAGAAGTTAAATGATTTTCTTCTCATCACATCACTTGGAACTCTTCTAACTTAAAAATGTAGTCTTTTCTTTCCTGTCACTGCCAACCCTAACTGTATAAGATAAGAAAGAAGCAATAACCTTTCTTACTTCTGAAGAAAAATGCTTCGTATGTTAAAAATCCGTGTAGCCTGAGAGCACATGAGTGGTGCCAGAGTGCAGGCAGCCAGGCATCGGTCCAGGTCTTGGCCCAGAAAGATTCGCGGAGCCAGATGTCTTCACTGTGAAGAAAACTGGATGATCAGAAGGCTTTGTTCCCACAAACTTGGACTTAGAGAATCTAAGGCTCCTGTGTCGTAAACCAGTTCTCCCCATCCCCATCTCCTCACTGAAGAATTTAAAATATTTACACATAGATCAGAGCAAAGAGATAGTAGGTGAGAGAGGGAGAGAGATTCTTATGTTCTCAGAGGACATATTTTCCCATTTCTACCCTGGAGTTTCTCAGCAACTTCTGGTACTTGGGACTAGAAAAAAGCATCCCTCGAGGGACCTGTGACTTAGTATTAACATACTCATAGTAAAACCCCCTTTTCAATTTGTATGCCAAGACATACTTCTTGTCCTATCTCTACACATGTAGATGAGATCCAGGTCCCCTAAGTCACACTTCACTTAAATGCAAGGCAGCACGGCCAGCTTTCAGAGCCAATGGTCCTGTCTTTGAGATACGCAGAACAGCCAACAGTTCCCTTCACACACTGTGTAAAG
Source organism: Perodicticus potto (assembly GCA_963574655.1). Lineage (NCBI taxonomy): Eukaryota > Metazoa > Chordata > Mammalia > Primates > Lorisidae > Perodicticus > Perodicticus potto. The sequence continues at coordinate 30,982 of CAUYRH010094948.1, forward strand.
TGCTGTTACCTTGCCTTGCTTTCCTCTGCGAGTTTCCCGTAAATCTTTTCAGCATGACCTCACTCATGATGGCCCATGATTCGGTCGTGGACAAAATCATCATCCCCAACAAGGTTGTTGGTGTGAAGCTCCCCAGCTGTTCATTGGAGGCCATTCAGCTTCTATCCTCACGTTCCTTCCTTTTCTGGGACCCATTCCATTTTCCGGTGCCTTCTTCCCTTCCTTGTCATTCTTCTCTTTGGATCTTTTCATCACTTACCCACATTCAGCGAAGATATTAGCGTCTCACACATAATCTCTCCAGCCCACCATCATCATGGGGGACCTCCGTGTCTTCAGTGTTAACCACCTGGCTGTGTGATTCGGCAGCCTCTTGATCTGTTCAACTCTAATAACTTTCACATCTCCTGGATTTGGGCTGTACATCCTTTGATTTACAACTCTGAAATCTTAACTCACTCCCTTACTTGTGCCTATCATAGTCCTCAGACCCTTCCCTCCTCCAAACTTTCTTTCATGTTTAGCCTAATTTTAAAATAACCCTAAAAGATGGGTGTCGGTCTCTCCATTTCACAGATCTGAAAACTGAGACCCCCAGGGCCTGAGTGCCTTTCCATGGGGCAGTTACAGAGCCAGAGTTTCAGCTCAGGTCTGATTGGTTTCAAAGTCTTGCATTTTCTTCTGCACGTCACTGAGCATATAAAGAGAATTATTTTCACAGGAGTTTGTGGTACGGATTGTAGTATAAGGAAACTAAAGACAGAGATGCTGATTACAGTGACGTTGGATAACAGTGGTTCTCAGCCTTCCTAATGCCACCGTGTATTTTCATTGTTAAAAGGGGTCGCGACCCACAGGTTGAGAACCGCTGTTGTATACAGTAAACAAGAGAAATAGTAAAAGAGCAAAAGATTTGGAGAGACATCAAATTGTTTATGGTTAAACTATTTCTGTATTATTGGAAATTATTTTCATCAAATAAATGTAACTTTGCAATTCAGAAAAAAAAAAAGATTAAAAGATTTCATACATATTGATGAAGATGACCTAAGCAGGTGGGGGGTAGAGGGACAGAAAAGAGGAAGTGAACACAAGAGACAGAAAATGTGTTGTCTAATTAATTACTGGAGGGAAATAAGGAGAATGTCAAAGATAATGCCAAGGTCCTAAGTTTGATGATAACGGGAAAGGAGACTAACATTTTTCTTATTTATTTCAGTGATAGTGTGAATGAAAAAACAGACTGCTAAGATCAAATGATTATCACATCTGTCAAATAACAACTTAACACAGAATTGTTTTGTGCTTCTGTAAAATGTTTTGGGTTCTAATGAAAGTTGTTATAACCAATTATTGAAAAATTTGTGCTAAATACTTTAAAAATCAAATTCAATCTGTTTTCACTAGTATCCTTAAATGAAAAGTCAGCAAAGAAATATAAAAACGAATAGCAGAGCATATCTATGAATAGTGGACCATATCTATGAATAGTGGACCACATCTATGAATGGTGGACCATATCTATGAATAGTGGAACATACTATCTGTGATGCTGGTACTATTGTTCCACGTAAGTGGTAAGTGAAAAACCTGTATGCGTCATTCTGGACTTAAGGTTTATAAAATTACATGTGTTGACAGTGATGCTAATAGAATAGGATGTTATAAAGTACTCTTCTCAAAAACCACTGTAAATTGAATATATCCTATACCAGGGGCCAGCAAACTTTGTAAAGAACCAGACAGTGAATATTTTCAGCTTTGCAGGCCATAACCATTCAGCTCTGCCATTATAGGACAAAAGCAGCGACAGACAGTGGATAAGTGAATGAATGTGTCTGTGCCCCAATAAAATTTTATTTTATTTTATTTTATTTTTCCGGTGCTGGATTTTTATTATAGTAGTAAATAATAGATTTTTAATTTTATAATTCAGAATAAAATGAAGACCCAAGCATCCCCTTTGGGTCATTATAGATTAATTTGTATTTTCCATAGTTTTATATAATTGGAGTTATACAATTCTGGTCTTGTATCTGGTTTTATTCATTCAATGTAATTATTTTGAGATTTATCCACGTGGCATGCATTGGTAGTTTGTTCCTCTTTTATTTATTTATCTTTTATTTGTTCCTCTTTTACTACAAATTAATATTTTATGGAATACATTTCCCATTCACCTATTGATAGGCATTAGGTTATTTCCAGTTTAGGGCAGTTGTAAAGAAGCCTGCATGAGCACTCAAGTACAAGTCTTAGTATCAGCATATGTTTTCATTTAAGTTGGGGAAAAATGGTTAGGCTCTTGCAGAGAATATCATGTTGTCCTTCTTACAGAGACTATTAAGCATTTGAAAATTTGGTCACAATAATTATTAAGAAAAGGTAAATTAAAGCCACAATGAGAATCTCTTACATAGTCACTAAACTGGCTAAAATTAAAAAGACTGCCAACATCAAATGCTGCTAAGGACCTGGGGGAATCAAAACTCTAAACTACTGATATGGAAATGTAAAATAATAGAACAACTTAAGAAAAGTAGAAGTCTCTTTAAAATTTTATTTATAGACACTGAGATATAAATTTAATATAATTTTAATGTTACAAACATTTTTCTTTTGATTTTTTAGCCATCTGAAAATGTAAAGGCCATTCTTAACACACAGGTAGCACAAAAACAGGCAGTGTGTCAGATTTGACCTACAGGTAGTGTGCTGGTGCCTGCGTAACACTGTGCATGAGTTTAAGATGCTCATTAAGGGCTGGGCACGGTGGCTCACGCCTGGAAGCCTAGCACTCTGAGAGGCCGAGGTGGAGTTCAAGACTGGAGTTCAACTCCGGAGTTCAAGACCAGCCTGAGCAACAGCAAGACCCCCATCTCTACTAAGAATAGAAAAACTAGCCAGGTGTCGTCATGGGCACCTGTAGTCCCAGCTACCCAGGAGACTGAGGCAAGAGGATCACTTGAGCTTGAGAGTTTGAGGTTGCTGTGAGCTATGATGATGCCATGGCACTCTACCCAGAGCAAAAGAGTGAGACTGTCTCAAAAAAAAAATTAAAGGTCAGTATCTGTGGCTCAAAGAGTAGGGCGCCGGCCCCATATACTGGAGGTGGCAGGTTCAAACCTGGCCCCACCAAAAACTGAAAAAAAAAAAAAAATTAAATAAGATGCTCAGTAAATGTTTGTTCATTATCTGTTCAGATATTTCTGCAAATATATATATATATTTAACATATATTGATATTACCAAAATAAGGCACGAGAAAGTCTCGTTTTTTATAATGTATACTGATTATGAAAATAAAATACGAGAAATTATCACAATTATTTTCTACCATATCTAAACTTATATACATAAGCAAGAAGTTAACATCAGGATTAAAAACTATTTATTCAAGCCAGGTGTGGTGGTTCATTCCTGTAATCCTAGCACTTTGGGAGGCTGAGGTGGGTGGATTGCCTGAGCTCTTAAATTTCAGACCAGCCTGAGCAAGAGTGAGACCCCATCTCTACTGAAAATAGAAAAACTAGCTGGAGGGTGGTGCCTGTGGCTCAAAGGAGTAGGGCGCCAGCCCCATATACTGGAGGTGATGGGTTCAAACTCAGCCCCGGCCAAAAACCGCAAAACAAACAAACAAAAAAAAACTAGCTGGGCATTGTGGTGGGTGCCTGTAGTCTCAGCTACTCAGGAGACTGAAGCAAGAGGATCACTTGAGCCCAAGAGTTTGAAGTTGGCTGTGAGCTATGATGATACCATGGCACTCTACCCAGGGCAACAGAGTAAGACTGTCTCAATAAAAAAAAAAAAAAATTTAAAAAAATGATGTTCATTAAATGTTTGTTGATTATCTGTTAAGATATGTCTGCACATATATATATATATATATATATATCTTTAACATATATTGTGGGGTCCCAGCTACTGGGGAGGCTGAGTCAAGAAGGTTTGCTTGAGCCCATGAATTTGAGGCTATGATGCCTCTACCCAAGGTGACAGAGTGATACTGTCTCAAAGTAAATTAACAGTTTATTCAAAATAATAGTACTTACTGGAAAATTCGAATGTATTTCTTTTAGCATATAAGTAAGAGTTAGCAAATGTGCCTTTTACTTTTTAAAATCCTACCCTGGGTACTAGACTTAGGCAATGGATTAAAGGTAAAATAAAGACTCTGTTTCTACAGTTTACAAGGTAAATAATACTGTCGCCTTCTGCATTACACGTCTTATCAGTTGAGACATACATTGGCTTAAAAGTACTAATTTTAAAGATGAAGCTATATCTCTGTTTATAGCTGTTTTCTTGCCTCATCATTTTTATAAATCATACATCTAAATAGATACCTGCTATAAAATAAGCCAAACAAAAGTAAACACAAAGAGCATTTTATATACTACAGAGCTTCATGTTTTTGAAATTCAAAAACAGAATAGATTGATGATACTTAATGACTGATTAACTAAATATGGATTAAAGCATAAAGGGCTGGAAAACACTGTTTTCATAAAGCTTTATGTGGAAATGTAATGTTGGAAATAGTAATACAGGTGCTGAACAAGGTTTATTCTAAGGCACTTACTTGATATTCCATGTTTTATTTTTCAAATCTTATTTTAAATTTTATAATTCAGTCATTCTGAACAGCTATGTTCAAAAGAAGTTTTACAACTTTAATCTTAATAATCTCAAAAAAAGCAGACATGCTATGTCATAAAATAACTATTAGTGACTAGTTTGTATCCTATAAATCTAACTTGAGTTGATAATATGGTCCATTACCAGCTAACTGCACAGAGTATTTTTCATTTTACACTCTTCAGTTACTTTTTAGTGAAGTGTTAAAAAATATGAAGCTTTTCTCCTCTCTAAAATTGCACGCTGTCTGTCTGTTATTAGGGAGATAACAGCTCTTATAAATGTTTCAGTAAGCGCTAAGTAGACAGTTATGTGCACTCTCATTCCACGCTTATTTGCTTACTGTAATAAACTGATAAAATATGTGTGGTTTGTCTGTGTGTATCTACAGGCATCAGGAGTCACATAGATTTCCTTTAGAAATAATGTTGTATCTGCAGAATTGATTGCTTATTTTCACAAACCATCTAAAGGTACACAAACGACTTTTATTATTTAAACATATGCTGTGGAAAGATTTGTAGAGGATTATCTCATTGTTGCTTGGTGCTTTTTGTTCTGTTAACTCTTGGGGGAGGCTTTTTATTTTACAGTTAACTGAACTAATTACCTCCTCAAGAATCGTAGTAAAGATGACCCATATCATTTGCTTACAATGCAGCTACATTTTTAATTCTTTGAACATTAGTGATTAAACAATTAAATCAAAACTAATGTTTTCAGACATTGCCTTTCATCCTATCCTATTTATGCTTGCACCTATGACTAGTATTTCAAGAAGTAGTGTTTGTATTATAGAAGGCCTTCTAGTTAATAAGTTCTTTGTGAATGCCTCTAAGAAATATAGTATTTTTTCCAAATGTTTGACATTATATATACAAATACATAGTAGAAAATTTCAAGCCAAGTCATATCCTAAAAACAACAAATATTAATATTGATAATCTCCACTTACCACCATAAGGTAGTTCGATAAAGCAGAAGTATTCTGGGGAAAAGGGCTATAATTGAGCACTCAGCGCTGAGTATAGGTATAACAACAAGGAGGTTTATTATTTGCAGAGCTCTATAATTGAAAATAGTAAAGTTATGCTTTGAATTCTGAAAAAGGATAAAATTATGTTTTATACATTGAACACAAAAGTAGGGGAGTAGATGAGAAGACATAATATCGTGTCAGAGAAGGTATTGAGTGTCTGTGGAAAAGAAAAGGAATCAGAAGGGGGAGTTGCAAATGGGGTAAAAGCTGTGAAGGTAAAGTTTCAGCAAAGATGTCAGAGCTGAACCATGTGCATACCCAGAGAAAAGCATCCTCTAGCCAGGGTAGTGTCCAATGCAGGGGTCTGTGGTGGGAGGATTGCTGGTGTGTGCAGGGAATAGCAAGAATGCCAAGGTGACTGGAGTGGAGTGAACAGGGCGTTCAAGAGATTGGGAACACACAGGGAGACTGGCCGTCTGGGGCCCTCTAGACCTCGAAGGATCTTTGGCTTTTACTCTCTGTGAATTGGGAGCCATTGGAGGGTTTTGAGCAGAGGAGTAATGTGATGTAAATTTACCTGATTTATTCTGGCTGCTATGTTCAGAATAGACCAAATAGAGCAGCCAGTCTGTGTTGCACGAGTGCAGAAGCAGAAGCAAGGAGACCATTTAGGAGGCTAGGGAGTAATCCAGGTGAGAGATGGTGCCGGCTCACATGAGGTGCTAACACCAGAGACAGCGAGAAGCAAACCGATTTTACTCAGTTCGTTCAAATAACTGTGGCTTCCTTCTTTGGTCTCCCCTCAGAGGTCAGCTGTGCCTTTTCTTTTGTATTCTTCTATATCTCTGTCATGACATCTGTCACCCTGGTTGGTTTACTTAGTCCTCCCAAGATAAACTGTAATCTCACTTTGTCTCTGTATACTCCCTAGTACAGTGGTTGGCACAACTAATTCGATAAGTTAGATGAAAGAAGAATTTAAAAAGTAGTGATTAGTGGTGATTAATGATTAGTGGTTACTTTGTGTTTGAAATGATGATCCTCTTATAGGACAGTGAGCCGTGAAATACCTATTGTTTACTCATAACCACTTTTCTCCCCATGATTCCCGAGGGAGACGTAGGTCAGAGGACAAAGACGGGCACAGGAGTACTTCATTATCAGTGTGGGCCTTGCCCCCCAGCCCCAATGTAGAGCTCCACTGAGTGAGGATGGAGTTTGCCAAGGAGTCTTCTGTTGGAGGCAGGATTAAGTAGCCTGGAAGCAAAGCAAATTATTAGTGGAACATATGGAATTGACAATTTGACTATTTTTGACCTGCACACACAAAAAGGGAAATTACAGGAAGGAAAGCAGAGTCTTTGACAGAAAACCAGGCTTCAGTAAGGGCAGGAATATATCTGGCCTTCCAGAACCTTCCGGACCAAAGTTACCAAGTGGTCTGTCTCTTATTTATGCTGTTCTTTGAAATTTGCTTTATTCTTTTTTTTTCACTAAACAGTGTGGTAGTACATGTGGCCACAGAAAACATCAGAATTTTAAATGTCAGAATTCTAGGCAGTTGAAAGAGACTGGTTGAAATTCCTAGGTCCCAAATCTGTGTTTGAGGTTGATTCTCATAGTCTCAGTGGCATGGGAATTTATATGGAAAAAAATTTTTTTGCAGGGCGGCACCTGTGGCTCAAGGAGTAGGACAGCCCCATCCCCATATACCAGAGGTTGCAGATTCAAACCCGGCCCTGGCCAAAAACTGCAACAAAAAAAAATTTTTTTTTTACTGAATACAAACATCTATGTATACATCCGTGTATACACACACGTATGGGCTGTGTCTGTTTAGATGCCCACTGTATCTTGGAATGAGTGCCCCACTGCTGTGGATTGCAATCTTGGGTTATGCTAACCAACAGCCGAAAATTAATAATGATAACAGAACTTGGCAGGAACATTGAAATAGAAGTTTTTGAAAATAATTTTTAATCAAAGAAAAGAACGTAAGCTTAGAAGTAAAAGTGACTTGAAAACTGAAAATGCAACACTGTTGTTAACCTCCTCAGGGATCTAATGTGGAAGGAATAGACCCAGGGCTCCATTACTTTATACAACCAAAATTTAAAATTGACCTGACTCTTTATTATATTTTACAAATAAACTCTCCTGTAAATTTGTATGATTATTTTTAATTTCTTATTCTTAAAAAAGTTGAGCGTTTTGAAAAACAATACTGTGTTTAAATGATTTGAGAAAGCATTATTTATCATTTTGTATAAATCTTATTTAACTCTTAGATTTTGGTTGAATTTTAAATTATTAAGTTTACTAAGTTTTTAATATCAGGTGTTAGTGGCAGAGTGACCATGTTTGACATTTAATGTTAAGATTGATATGTACTCACAATTATAATAGATAACCTAGTTGGGAAAGCACACTTGTTAGGAAAAGAACTTGATTAGGCCTGTTTAATTACAAATTGATTTTTTTTTTTTAAAAAAAGCTTGCCCATGTCAGGTCAATCCTAATGTGCAATACTTAGACTTTGAATGGCAAGACAGCTGTCACGTAGTTTTAAAATGAGCACTGTTTCTTCACCTAACGTGCTGCCTGTGATTCCAATCGAAATGAATTTGAGGGAAGAATTTAAGAGTATTCAATGAATGCTTTTCCTAGCATTCAATGGAAAGATAAACAAATGATTAGCCAAGAAAATACTGAGAAGAAAATGAGGAAAGATTTATTTTACCAAGTAACTGAACTATATTGTAGGGTTATGTAAAATAAAACAATGTGGTACTTATTTACCAAATCCATTGAGGCCCAGAAATGTCTCCTAATACTTAAATATGGGAATTTACATTTATAAATCATTGAAAAAAGGCTATTTGTTAGATCATATAGGGACAATTGGTTTAATATTTGGAGAAAAATAATTAAATATAGAGTCAATATACCTAAATCAATTCCACATGAATTAAACATTGAAGCCATGAGAGGTCTAGAAGAAAATGTGAGTGTATAGTTACCTGATCTCAAAGTAGGGAAGACTTTTTAAATTATTAAAGCAAAGGAAGAAGCCACCTTCACCTGAGGTCATGGTCTCCAGTTTACAGTCAAAGAGACTCAAGGTGAGAAATTGTTCAAGGAGTCAGGATTGGAAATGAAGGTACAAGATGTCCTTTGTTAATACATGATACTATCTTATGGTTGAAACACCCAAGAAAATCAGTTGACAAACTGTTAAAACTAGTAAGAAAATGAACAAGATAGGCAAATATGGATTATCTAGGAAGGAAACTAACAAATGTTATGAACTGTAGAAAAATTGAGTATATCTACATAACTGAGATTATTCTTTCCTTATTAGGCTTATACTGTCAAAATATTTTATTATATAAATGCAGAGTACAGAAAAATTATATTTTGAGGATGTCTATTTTATATTTTTTATATCATTGCTGACTAATACCTATGTGTGTGTGATACTATTACCGTTACTGATACTTTAGGGAAACCAGGAATTAAATGTTATAAGTATTTGCTTATTTTCTGAAAGAATTAATAACTTCATTCACTAATTCACCTTTTTTTCTTTTCTCTTTTTTTGTTTTGCTTTTTCCCATGTGCAATAGGTCACTACTCCTGTCTTTGTACCAATGAAAACTCATGTGCTGCTTCATCGAATGAGTGGAAAAGGACTAGCTGCCAATTACTACTTTCCAAGACAGCCTTGTATTTTTGGTGATAAGATGGTCTCCGTACAAATAACATTGAATAATACTACTGATCAAAAGATAGAAAATATCCACATAGGGGAAAAAAAACTGCCCGTGGGCATGCAAATGCATGTTTTTAATCCAATAGGTAAGTATTAATTCTCATTTAAAACTTTATCTACATTTGATTACCAAATGTGTTTCTTTTAAAAGTAAAGGAGAGGACATTTTAGTAAAAAAGTGAAATATAATGTTAAATTTTATTGACTATTAGCATATTCAGTTTATATTTGTTTTCCCACTGTAAACTGAATTTATCATACAAGATAAATGTATTTCATTGCCCTTAGTGAATCAGGTCCCAGCAATAGTAATACCAGCAGTGATGAAAAGATGGATCTACAGAATCAAAATTGCCACCCTGTGTTACCATCTGCATCACCTTCCCTCACCTCTCTTCCTGGTCAGCTTCATTCTCTGTTTCATTTTAGGTGCTTTCTTGTGTATTAAAAGCAAGAAAATCAGTCTGCCTTTTTGAATGCTGTACCACCCGTATCTTGATTCCCTTTCCTGTTTCTCTTCACGTTCCATAAATTGAAAAGTGGAGAGAGCAAAGACAGAGAGGATGCCCATTATCCTGCTTCTTCTCTGTCTGTGGAATATAGAACAGTGTGTAGTATAGTACTGGTATCTAGATCACGTTTCTAAATATTTTTAATCCGTTGCCATTATTTAAAAATCAAGATGTTTTTACACTCACTTTTCTCGGAACAAAGCCTAAGATGTGGCATTCCTGGTCCTTTATTTCCACACACAACAACAAGCTGGTGCTGAGTGGTGACTGCCCCCAAGACGCACTTGTGCTTTCCAGGTTGCCTCCGTGCCTGTGGCATCATAGGGTCCTTCCAGCTGTCAGTGGCCATTTATCATCCTCCCTGCGTTTTTTAAGCATTTTGCTAAAACATATACCCTTTGAAAATTAAATGTAGCAATCATGTCTTGCTCTGAATTTGAAATAGTGTAGTATTTAGAATGTCTGTTGTTCTTTCTGGGGGTTTTTTGGGAGGGTGTAGAGAAGAGATAAGCCTAAGGGTTAGTTGAGAGAGGCTGATTCAGGCGAAAGCTTGATTAAAAGTGATGTAAGGTGTGTGTCATTGTATCCTCCAAATGTTACAGGCAGAACGGTCCAGATAGCTCCTTTTTATAATCCTTCAGTTGAACAAAACCTTTTGACCCACACAAACTCAAATTTGGCAATTAGGCCTTCTTTTCTTGTTATTTCACAAACTTCCATTTTCCTTCATCTCCATCTGAGCTCTTTGGCATTACTGAATTCTCTCCTGTAGTTTTCATAAGTCATTCAGTAAAAGAAGTCATTCTTTGTTTGTGTTATATTTTTACACAAAAGGATAAAATAATTTCTGATCAGTAAAGCCTGGTAAAGTTTTATAAACAACCAAAGTAAAAATAAGTGGAGTTAAAGTAAGCTGATATCAGAATCCACTTAATTTCTTTTTTTAATATTTGATAATTAAAACAATTTAAGAAATATAAAGTATCCTAATTTACGTTAAATTAGCTTGGGAATTAATATATTGCCAAGGAATTATAAAACATCCAAATTTGTGTTCTTTTTTACTGCTTGTAATCCAGCCTTTTTTGCCTAGTTAAAAAATTAGTTTAAGAAGTGTCAAGCGGCTAATATATGAATTGTCTGAAGGTTGAAAATGTTATCCAAAGGTTAGAACAGTAGAACAGTATTAATTTTTCTTTGAGCTGGCATAATGAGTTGATGAGTTGACCTTTTGTTGCCCTATGTAGAATAGAAGAAATAAATATAATAAATTTCACAGTATGACCTTAGCACAGAAATAAAATGTGAATATATACCATTGCCTAGTACTCGTTTTAGGCTTTTCTTTTTCATTCTTAGGCAAATTTTTATGGCTGTTATTTTTCATTCATTTTGTTGGCATTTATTGAGTACCTTCAAATACTGAGTTCTTTCCTATGTGATATGTAATCCCACTTTATTACCAATAGATTACAGTAGAATTATAAAGTATGATAAATATAAATTAATCCTCAAAAAAACTTAAGAATTCCACAAACACCATATTTTCATGTTTTTTGTAAAATAAGAAAGGTAAAATATTTTTTAAGCACATATGCATATTAAGAAGTCCAGCAGTTTTCTTATTTTTCTGCAATCTGTTTTATTTTTATCTGTTTTTTAACATACAATGATTTTTGTCTGAATTTTGCCCTGCCTTTTGCATGAAATTTGATTCCTTGCAAGAATATTAGGAATAATGTGCCATTTTCCCCCAAAGGGACCAAGTACATAAGAGATTTGTTTTTAAGGCACAAAGAATAGCCTTGAACACTCTGCGCTGTATTCAGTGACTTTGTGTTAACAACTGACAGATTTGAATTCCGCCAAGATTTTACTAGTTACTGTACAACTCTTACATCACAATGGGTGGCATCCTATATGATTTGATTTTTCATTATTAATGATGTGGTATAATAGAGCCAGTGTTTTTCAGCCTTTTCTACATAGCCATCTCAAGTATATGGCAGCAAATCCAGGAGCATTATCCAAACATAGTCACTTCATTGGGTAAGCTTTCCCAATTTAGTAGGCTCCAAATATTATAAAAATCCATTATGTGAATAATTTTATGGTGATCATTTTGCTCTTGAAGTATCTATATAATAAAACATGCCATTGGTCACGAACTGTTCTCCAGAATTAAGATGGCTCTAAGCTCAAGGTTAATTATCTTAAGCCTGAAGACAGTATCAAACAGTGTCAAAGAGTGCTATCAACAAGACATCTTGGGAGCTGTCTCTTTGTCAAATGAAACACAAGGATATATGATGGAGAGAGACCTAAATCATGAATGCCATCATGTTTTGGGGATGATGGCATTTGCTACTGATATGGTGTCAGATATAAACAGGACCAAACCCCAGTATATTTATGGCACAGAAGAAGGCATTTCGAATTCACTGGAGAATAACCTTGAGCAGTGTGACTGACAATGTAGCTTTAGGAGGAATGCAAAAACTATGTTTCTATCATTATACTTCTTCACCCTAGAGTAAATAACTATTTTACCAACTATATTTGCCAAAGGTTTAGGCAGCAAGTCCTCTAGTATTTAAGTAGCCTCCTGGTAAAAGGTAGGTTTATAAACAAATGAAGTGCTCATACCACTGAGGAAACCAATAGCATTTTAAAATCAGCATCAAACAAGTGCTCTCTTACAATACCTAATCTTCATTGAGCCGCTGAGACATAAACATAATTCTTAATGTATGAAACTTACTGAGTTATTACTCCAACTGTACCACCATCTCTGTCATGGTTAGGATTAAATGGCAAGTGATGTTTACCAGCAAGCCCTGGGATCGTCACAGTCCTCTGGTGTAGAGGTATGCTCACTAAAGCACACCTGCATCTGACAAGCTGTGTGCACAGCCAACAGAGCCCAACACAAAGTGTTGTATACTGAAGACTGTGATCAAAGTAGATAGTTTCTCTCTATAAAAATACATGCATATGTATCTAAGATCTCCTTAGTAATTCTAAGGTAGAGCTAAACTTTGGAGTCACAAGAAGAATGAAATTCTGTTGTTGTTTGCCTTAACCTTTGTCCTTGTTAACGGTAAAACAAAAAAAAAAAAAAAAAGTACTATATTAGATGCTGGTATAGTTACTTCTTATACTTGGTTAGTTGATTGATGAAGCTCCAGAAATTCCACATCTACAAAATGTATTTTATTATTTGTTTTGTCAAGATAACCTGTCACTAAGATTTCTTTTGGTAATTCTTTAAATAACACAATTAGACTTATTTTGGCTTCAATAATGCCAATTCTTTTTGTTAATTTCTGAGTACATCTTAATTTCTTGTTCCAACTTTGCTTTAGTTTGCACTTTTTAATTTAGGATTTTTTTTTCCATTGAAAATTGGGAGCATTGTTTAAAATTTATTTTTTACATGTGGAATATAGTTTCCAGTTTTAAATACCTAATCTCTTTTAAGCTCCCAAAGTTTATTACAGGTGTGCCAAACAGGAGCACATTTATTTCCTTCTCATTCTGAGTTCCTACAGAGATAATACTGGAAATTAGGAAATTTCTCAGGAAAATATATTTCTGAAACAAATAGATAAAATCTGTTCACTAGAGTATGTACAGAATTTAGTTGTGAAAAAGAAAACCATCAAGCAGAATGGTGAGGTTACTTTATAATTTCCTTTAATATTATTAGTTTGAAATTTTTCTTATAAACCATGAGATTTGACGGCTTTAATCAAACTACAAACATTACATAAAATTGTAGTGTTTAGTTTGCCTCTTTTTCACATCCTCCAAGTTTTCACATCTGAATTATCTTATTTCCTAGACTCTCTTGAGCCTGAGGGATCCATTACTGTTTCACTGGGTATTGACTTTTGTGATTCTACTCAGACTGCCAGTTTCCAGTTGTGGTAAGTTCAATTGTTCTTCTATTTTTTATATTACTTGTAAAGGAAGACAGATCAAAAATGAGGCTTTCAACAGCTTTTTTTCCTGTAACAGACAAAACATTTAAACAAATTGTGCTTTGTTTTGACAATGTTTAGATTGTCCTGGAATAGTTGTACAAATTGTGTGCAGTGTGTGTGTATTTAGTATTTATGACGTCCCTAGCATTACTGTCTTGCCATATGTGATTGAAATTCCTAGTTTGTTGGTTAAAGAAAAAGGTACTGGTAAGCAAATTTTTACTTGCCTTAAGGCTACAGTTTTGGAAAATTCATGAGAAAATTCATGGGGAATACCCAGGAGAAATTAAACCTTTTAATAATATTATTAAATAGGCCCACAGAAAATATCTTTTTGAAACATCATGCATGTTATAATATTTTCAGTTTCTTAAATGGAATATTATTGATACTGCCAGTACCTAAAACCTATTGTTTTACCTTCATAATTTATAAACTGCTTTTGGAAAATATCAGAAAAAGTACATTTATGCAGTTGGCAAAGGTTTCATAGCTGAATATTATTCAAAAGAGCTTCTTTAGGGCGACGCCTATGGCTCAGTGGGTAGGGCTCCGGCCCCGTATACCAAGGGTGGCGGGTTCGAACCTGGCCCCAGCCAAACTACAGCAAAAAAATAGCCGGGCCTTGTGGCGCCTATAGTCCCAGCTACTCGGGAGGCTGAGGCAAGAGAATCGCCTAAGCCCAGGAGTTGAGGTTGCTGTGAACTGTGATGCCACAGCACTCTACCAAGGGCAATAGAGTGAGACTCTGTCTCTAAAAACAAAACAAAACAAAACAAAAGAGCTTCTTTAGGGTGGGATTTTGTTATTATTATTTTTATACATTTCTGATAAAGTTTGGATGCTATTAGCAAATGAAAACAAAGCTATATTTATGTGTCTTTATGTATTATTTTTGAACTCCTTTATTTTTCTATTATAGGGCACAATTTATTATTTTGCACTGAAGTTGCTTTGTTTTTAATTCTAAAGAGAATTTAGACATTTGTCATCTAAATTTTATCCAGCTTAAAACAGAATTTGTTACAATTGAAAATCTTTAAGTTTTGGAAACAGACATTTTAAAATAAATTTGTAGGTTAAATATAGCAAACCTTTTATTTTCACATACCTTTTCAGTTTATCAGTGATTCAGGCCTGATATTATGCCTGTTATTGCCAAGAACCCGCAATGATGAATACAAGCAATGTAGCATAACACATTGATTTTATGCAGATCATCACCTTTATGTTTTGGGAGGTCTGCTGTATTAGTGATATATAAAAACTGATTACTTTTCCCAACATTGCTTAGTAATTGTTTATTATTTTTCTATTAGACAAACAACACAGATCAATATTACTGAACACCAGACTATGAGTAACATCATTCTAAATAGATTTGCCTCCAGGATCAGAGGTATATTCATTTTAATGATTTGGACAATGTGAACCCAATGACAAAGCTCATGTACCAAGTTAGGCCAAAATTAAGAACTAAAAACATTCCTTTTTTTATCAGTTATGTGGAGAACCTTTTGGTTCCTATGTAGTTTTTTTTTTTTTTGCAACATTTTTATTACAAAGATCTCCTTTGTAGTCCGTTAGACCGGTTTTGCATTTCATCTTTTATAATTAACAAGTCCCTTTAAGGATAAGAATGCAGGTAGTGTTTGATTTTTTGCTTATGTTGGGAAGTACGTATGAACAATTTTTTTCTCCATTTCTTTTAAACTGATTTTAGGAAAATAATAATTTATTCCACATAGAAAATAGCCTTAGCTGTAAGATGCATTTACATTAATGTTTTTCTGTTGTAAATGTATAAGTTAGTTATTTATTTTAGATTTTCTTAAGCACAAAAGCAGGCTAGATCAAAAATTATTTTTTTGTATTTTTCAAAAAGAGCACTTTGTCTTGCATCAAATGTAATTGATCCTGAAGCAGTGTAATCACAATTACTCACTTTCTTAATTGGCCTGCCCAAAATCAGAAAATGGAAACCGATCGGCAGTGTTTAAATCAATAGCTTCATAGTAGTGCTGGTGGGGGTAGGGAGATAGTGGTAATGGGCGGATCAATTGGTCTTAGATGCCAGTCACTGACTATGCCTTTTGCATAGTAAATAGCACTTTTTGCTTAGTGATGTGCTGTATTAGTCTTGGTAGTTCAATAAAAAAAAAAAAAAGAATGGCTGATATCGAACTTTTTCCTTGAGACACATTATACAAGTCAATACATAAAATTATAGGTAATAAGTATATTTGATAAGAAGCCTTCAGAAATGTGGAGAAGGTGTACTATAAGCTTTTCAGGTATTCTTCTATTTATTAGAAGAAAAGGAATGAGAGTAAAATGATCCTACCTTGGCCTCTGAGTTAACTTTATATTGTTATAGTTATATCTGTAGATTAATAGATATGGACAGACTGTTACATAAAGCTATATGGTTATATGGATATTTGGTAAGCATTAATGTCTCCTTTTTTGCTTTGCATTTTAAATTGTTGTCAAATTAAGTTCTTGGTTAAATGTATTGAAATTGAATAGATGAGTGGTATACAATGCATGGATGCAAATATATCCCTCCAAACACTGAGTAGTACATAAAGAGATCCTCATCCTTGTAATTAGCAGGTATGGATGTGCGTATAATCAGTATGAAAAGTAATATGGCTTGGTGCGAATTAGAGGACTGAGCACTTGTATTCACCTTCCCTTTTGTCCAAAATCCTTCAGAAAGAACAGAAAATACATTCTTTAAAAGAGAATGAACATTAAAAAATAAGGAAGAAGTGTCATTAGCTGACCAGAAATTGTGAAGAATTATTGCTAGCTAGAAAGCAAATAGAAACAGATAAACAGTAACAGAGAAAATAAAAATCACAGGGTAAAACTTAGCTCACGGTTGAAAACTACTATAATGGTAAGAACAAATCTGACAGAGTATCAAACACAAAGTGGCAAAGTGAAAAGCAAAGTGAGAGGTCTAAGACAGTCTCCCATCAGAGAATTAAAGAACCGCTTCCAACACCTCATCTCTCACCTTACCCCTAGCAGCTGCAACAGATGCATTGAATTTGAGACCTAAGAATAGCACTGCAAAGAAAATGAACCACTTGCCTGGGAATGACTTTTGGTATAGATGTGGGGACCCAAGAGTGCACAGCAGGTTTGCGTTTCTGTGAAGAAGACAAGGATGGTCGGAGATGAGGTGGAATGTAGTTCCAGCCAAACATCTTCTCAAGATATTCTCAACTCCCCTATCATTAGAGTAAAGCCAGTCTTAATGGTGGAAAGGAAAGGCCTTTGGTGGAGAGGAAAGGCCATTGTCTACCTGCCTCTCAACCTCACATCCATGTAACGAGTCACTATTTCACACATTCAAAAAACTCTTCAAAAACAGCTCACCTAGGGAAGAGGAGACTTAGAGTAGCAATGGTCGCCAACATTTGTCAACTATTTGCAGCGTGCTTGGCATGGTTCTGAACACTTGCATTAGATGTGCCAATTTGTTTCTCATAAAAATCCCATAAGTATTATTATTAATTTTTTTTTTTTTGAGACAGGGTCTTGCTCTGTTTCCCAGGCTATGGCAATCTTCCTGCCTCAGCCTCCCAAGTAGCTGAGACTGCAGACATGCACCACCACATGCAGCTAATTATTTTGTTTTGAGTAGAAATGGTGTCTCAGTATGGTACTCAGGTTGATTTCAAACTCCTAGGCTCAAGTGAGCCTCCTGTCTTGGCCACCCAAAGTGCTGGGATTGGGTTTGCAGGTGTGAGCCACTGCACCCAGCCAGTTTTTCTTTATTCTAAAGCAGGGGTCCTCAAACTACGGCCCGCGGGCCACATGAGTTGGTGTGAATTGTATTTGTTTCCATTTTGTTTTTTATTTCAAAATAAGATATGTGCAGTGTGCATAGGAATTTGTTCATAGTTTTTTTGTTTAAACTATAGTCCGGCCCTCCAACGGTCTGAGGGAC
>CAUYRH010094955.1:0-17758 GCA_963574655.1 Perodicticus potto
GTTGATGGGCGTGTTGTGGAACCAAAGAGAGCTGTTTCTAGAGAGGATTCTGTAAAGCCTGGTGCCCATCTCACAGTGAAGAAAATTTTTGTTGGTGGTGTTAAAGAAGATACAGAAGAATATAATTTGAGAGATTACTTTGAAAAGTATGGCAAGATTGAAACCATAGAAGTTATGGAAGACAGGCAGAGTGGAAAAAAGAGAGGATTTGCTTTTGTAACTTTTGATGATCATGATACTGTTGATAAAATTGTTCAGAAATACCACACTATTAATGGGCATAATTGTGAAGTGAAAAAGGCCCTTTCTAAACAAGAGATGCTGTCTGCTGGATCACAAAGAGGTTGTGGAGGTGGATCTGGCAACTTTATGGGTTGGGGAGGAGACTTTGGAGTGGTGGAAACTTCAGTGGAAAAGGAGGATATGGTGGTGGAGGTGGTGGCAGCAGAGGTAGTTATGAAGGAGGTGATGGTGGATACAATGGATTTGGAGGTGACGGTGGGACCTATGGCAGTGGTCCTGGTTACAGTAGTAGAGGGGGCTATAGTGGTGGTGGACCAGGATATGGAAACCAAGGTGGCGGGTATGGTGGTGGAGGAGGATATGATGGTTACGATGAAGGAGAAAATTTTGGAGGTAACTATGGTGGTGGTGGGAACTATAATGATTTGGAAATTATAGTGGACAACAGCAATCAAATTATGGACCCATGAAAGGGGGCAGTTTTGGCGGAAGAAGCTCGGGCAGTCCATATGGTGGTGGATATGGATCTGGTGGTGGGAGTGGTGGATATGGCAGCAGAAGGTTCTAAAAACAACAGAAAAGGGCTACAATTCTTAGCAGGAAAGAGAGAGAGGAGTTGTTGGGAAAGCAATAGGTTACTTTGAGTTAGTCATCCCAAATGCGTTAGAGGAACTAATCTATTTGCCATAGATATTTTGCCATGCAAATAGAATGTGCGATGATCCATAGTCAGAAAAGTTACTGCAGCTTAAACAGGAAACCCTTCTTGTTCAGGACTGTCACAGACACAGTTTGCAAAAAGTGCAGCTATTGATTAATGCAATGTAGTGTCAATTAGATGTACATTCCTAAGGTCTTTTATCTGTTATGGCTTTGTCATTTTTTTTTCATTACATCAGGTATATTGCCCTGTAAATTGTGGTAGTGGTACCAGGAATAAAAATTAAGGAATTTTTAACTTTTCAAAAAAAAAAAAAAAGTGGGGACTGAGCCCTCATCAGACACTAATCCTGCCAGCACCTTGACCTTGGACTTCCCTGCCTCAGAACCATAAGAAATAAATTTCTATTGTTTATAAATTACTCAGTCTGTGTCCTTTTATTATAGCATCCCAGATGACAAAGAAGTAGTCATGGGTAGAAAAAATGGTCAAAAGTTAAAAACTCAATTAGATAAATGTGAAATTGAAGGGAGCCAAAGGCCATGTCAAGATTCTAGGGCTGAGAGTGTGGCCTTTTGGTTGGCACAGCAAAGACAGGTGGGGGCCACAGCTAGAGAGGCAGAAGTTTTGAGCTCAGACCCGTGGACAAGGGTCCAAAAGGGAGGGAGATTTAGGACCTGGAGATGTGGATATTGGGGGATACTTTTCTTTTTGTTTTTTTCTATTTAGAGATGGAGGTTCCACTATGTTGTCTAGGCTGGTCTCTAACTCCTGGCCTAAATGTTTCTCCCACCTCAGCCTCCTGAATCCCTGGGATTGAGACTCGGAAGTCATAGAGCTGGGAGATGGGGAAATATGATCGGAGTCTGATCACAGACCTGAGAGATGGGGCTGCAAGAACAGAAACTCTGACTAAAGAGGACAAAATCCCAAAGGTAGAAATGCTATAGGACTGATATGGTGACAGTGTCCCCAGCCATGGAGAGGAGGGGTTGCAAAGGCAGAAAGGTCAATTGTGGAGAATGGAAGCTTCCAGGTGAGAGCAGGACCAACAGTGAGTCAAGCTGCACGCTCTGCCTGGGAGGGTTATTTTATTATGGCTCCTGCCCGTGGTTAAGATGTGTCCTAGTGATCAGGACTGAACTGAACCAGAGCACGGGAGTCAAGTTCATGAATGGATATCAACTCAGGGCAAAGTCCTCACAACTACTGGAGTAATCTTTCCAAACACGCAAATCTGACACATCTCTCCTCCTCCATGGCTCCCTTTGCTTAGGCTACGGAGTCCAAATTGCTCAGAGTGGTATTCAAGATGTGCCATGACTCGGCTTGAGCCTCCTTCCCTGGTCTGACCTTACTTTTTCCTCAGGTACACCCAGCACTGCAGCCGTGCAGAACTACTCATGGTTCCCAGAGGGGGCTGTCCTAGACTCGCATGCCACAGGCTCTTCTCTACACATCCTGCTCAGATTTATTTTTTTCCCTTAGTGGAGATTCTCATATTTACTTAAAAAAACAAAGGAACACATTGGAAATTAAACTGTTATTATTCTTCTTTCTAGAAGTGTGACATATATGTTTTCTAGTCAGTAATATTCTACCAGACATTTCACTAGCTAAAGCTGGATCACTCTTGCTACCTCCGAAGCACATTGCTATCTCCTCCTAGCTGGAGCTAGACCAGTTGAACACCACTTTTTGGTGGGAAAGATTTTGATAGGAAGGAGGGCAGAGTTGGAATCACAAAGTGTGAAGAATCGCACTTTTTAGTAAACTCCTCCCTACCCCAACTAAAAACCCAACAGACTGATTTGCACAGAAAGGACTTTAAGCGAACCTGGACAAATGTACTTAACATGCTATAAGAAAAAGATACCTGGCTCAGCGCCTACAGCACAGTGGTTACAGCTCCAGCCACATACACCTGGAGTGATGGGTTTGAACCCGGCCTGGGCCTGCTAAACAACAATGACAACTACAACAAAAAAATAGAGGCACTGTGGCAGGCACCTGTAGTCCCAGCTACGTGAGAGGCTGAAGCAAGAGAATAGCTTAATCCCAAGAGTTTGAGGTTGCTGTGAGCTGTGATGTCACAGCTCTCTACCAAGGGCGACATAATCAGACACTCTCTCAAAAAAAAAAGAAAAATAAAAAGATACTTTTCAGTTGATTTCCAGCATCCATTAGGGTCCAGTAAAAGAGATATTTCAATAGAGAAAGCATTTTTTTTTTTGCTTTCATAGCACTAATAACTAAAAAGTATACACCATTTAATATTTGGATCTTTAAGTGGGTAATCATTGACGTTCTAACATTAGATCTACTGTAGTATCCCGAGTATTTATCTACAAAAATAGTCTTTCAAAAATAAGGCTTAGGGGAGGGGAGGGAGGAGGACGGAAGGTATTTGGGGGACCTCACCTAATGTGCATGATGCAATGGTACATTTCAAAACTATTAAGAAAAGAATATAATTGTGATGGATGTGTTAATCAGTTCAAAGTAAGCATTTCACATCATATATCAAATCAGTACACCAAACCCCATAAATGCATCAATGTACACAGTTAATAAATGTAATAAAAACAAAAACAATTTTTGTTTAATAAAAACAAAAAATATATAATTGGACAGGAAAAAATAAAAGTAAAAAAATGAAAAAACCAAAAGTAAGGCTTAAAAATATGCTTCTCTAGAAGCAGTGAGACTACATTAGAACTAGCAGATGACAATGATAAGTTAACTGCAAGCTCCAGGCGAGGAGATGATTTTCACATGTAGCTTCTGATTAAGAACATCTTTTTCAGTTGATTCCCATAGCCCAGGCTGGGTGTAATTTTCCCATAATAGTGAGCAGAAAATAAGAGCTTCAGAAATGGGCAGGTGGTTTGAGTAACACTGAGCAAAATCCTCCAGACAGTCAGAAACCCTTATAGGTGAACCACTGGAGCTGAAGGACAGAAACGCTTACCCAAGTAGAAGAGCTGTGAGTATAGAAAGACTGGTGCAAAGCCTGTCTGTGGAATTAGGGGCAGGGAGGGTTTGCTATATTATTTTTCACATGGCTGACGCAGACCCATGCATGCTGAAGAAAGCAGTCATTAGGTAAAATGCCTGACCAGGTCTTGCCCCAGAGTAGTCTGACTCGCAGCTACACTGGAGAGAGGGGTCTACACAGGTAAGTGGAGTGGGGTTACTGAATATAAGAACGTGTTTCAGGAAAAGCAGAGGGCCCTGAAGGTTTCGCTAATTTTGTGAAAGCTGCCATGTTGTATTCATGAATCTTCTCTAGTAGATGTTCTGTAACATAGTTTTTTCTGCTAAAGAAAGGTATTCATTAAAAATTGGCTTGTAGGTGATTTTCTTATCTTCCATGTCTTCAAACTCCTGGTAGCATTTATCCAAGAAATTTCTCTGCAGTAGCTGAAACTCACCATCCATGGTAATGTCCTTGAAAGAACCAACCACAGCAACCAAGTTGGCTTCAGAGGTGGAAGAGATGGACCACCGGAAGCTCTCTCTGGGGCTTCTGCCACTTCTGCTGCTATAACTATCTGGTTTGCTGGGCTGTGGGCAGCCTCCCACCAGCCTGGAGTCTAGGCCCCTTGCCTCCCTGCTGACTTTTAGAAGTACAAAGAAGGCAAGTGATAAGAAAACTAAAGCAGTGGAAATTCAATTAGTGTTTTAAGTTTGCTCCCTTAATATTAAATCTGTAAATGAAAGTACTTTCAAGTATTCATGAATGTCTTTGGGAAATCTTGATGTGTCTCTCCTGTTCAGCCAGATCATCTTCTCTGTGCTTCTGTGGTATCTCTGCATATCTCTGCTGTGACAATTGTCATACTGCGATATAACTTTGTTTTCTTCTTCTTCATCTTTACAATCCTGGTGCTAAGCACTGCATCTGAGATCGATGTGCTCATTACATAGGTATGGGAATGTGCCCTAGTATAACACTTTGAGATCTACGTGCTCATTACATAGCTATGAGAACATGCCCTAGTATAACACTTTGAGATCTATGTGCTCATTACATAGCTATGAGAACATGCCCTAGCATGACACTTACCTGATATGCCTGAGGGTTGGTTTCCAAGTCTATGTTATCCCCTTAACTATAAGCTCAGTGAGGCCAGAGGCTATAGTTTTCTTTTCTGTATATCTTGCACATGGCATATAATAGAAGCTATAAAAATTTGCTGATTGACTAAATGGTTATTATTTGATGCTATGAGTTAAAACTCAAGCTTTCCAGGGATAAATAACCTTTGTACAGAATCTGTAAAGGTTATATTTCAAAACTTATTACTGCCCATTAAAAGCAAGTAGTCTCAGAAGATTCTCAGTTGCATAAAAGTTTTCCCATTATTCTTTAATCCGTGTCCAGTAGCTAAAACTCCTTTTGTTTTGTCCATTTCCCTGTATAATAGATATGGATTCTCTTCTGGGTCTCCCTGAAGTGAATAATAGCACGTAAACATCCCGTAGCTTCAATATATTGATTTAAAAACTGGATGCTTCAGATGACTTTTATCTTTTTATTACTCACATTATCTTAAAGGTTATATTTATATGCAGGAAATATGGACATATTTGTAAAAGTTTTGAATAACAGTATTCTTGGGTGGGGATGTGAGAGAAATTTCTTAACTCTCCAGGTAATAATTCTAAAGAAACTGCATTCTGGTGCCGTTGAATAACATTATATTTTAGTCACTATCTTGACTCAGGGAAAAATATTTAAGTTGCGTGTTAAAATATTCTAAATGTGAAAATATTGAGAAAAAATTAACCTCAAAAGTTCACATTTAGAAAACTCATGTAGAAGATTTTCTTTTATTAATATATAGTATTAGATTTTTAAATGAATGAAAACCAGACAATTACTAAACATCCGTAAAGATATTATTTCTCTTAAATTCAAGGAAAAGGATACAGTTTTGAGTTATGAAGTGTGCCTTTATGTTGAAACTTCTAGTCATTTTAAAAAGTGAAATTTCTTAAAATGAAAGTACATTCTTAAAAACAAGGCAAATTAGAAGATAATTAAAGCAGTGTAAATTCAATTACTATTTGAAAATTTGTACCTGTAATATTAAATCTGAAAATGCAATTTCTTTAAACATGTTTGCATTTTTAGTAGGATTACAGCAAAACAGTGATTGCTTTTAAGAAATTGAAGAAAGTTAAAAGATAAAATTTAAAAGAGTAAGTTGCTGTTATATACTGTCTTTAACAAACAACTTTTCCATATTACAATGTCACAGTTTTATTAGAATGTTACTTTAAAATGTGAATCAAAGGCAGTGGTGGTGTGAAATTAACATGTTATGCTAGTCACAGTTTTGCGTATCAAGAAAGGTAAGCCTTTAATAGTGTAGTTACTGGCAGAGGAAAGATACCTTGAGCAGGGTGGATAACAGATACAGATGATGACCAGTGATAGATGAGTTTCAGGTCACTACTCACAGGGCTGGAAACTTCAGGGTGGCCTCTTTAATAAAAATCTGAAGGATGGAGAGAGGGATGGATCTCTCACTCAACATACACAATGTTGACTGGCAAGTGAGGATATATAATCTGATATATCTTTAAGAAAACCTCTGGATAATTTTTGATATAATTTTAAGAGCAGCCTTTATATTAAAGGAGGGAAATGAGACATAATCCCATTTACTTGAATAATCATTTCTTATTACACATCTATTTAGCTCCTCCGTACTTTCCTTGGCAACATCTTACAACTCTACTTGGGTGCGTACAGGGAAGGCATTTAGTTGGTTTGCAAGTGACAAAATCAGCTATTGAAATATTCTTTTGTCTGGGTCCAAGGACCTCAATGTGCTGTCTGTAGAGCAAATGATCCACAGACTGGTGAAGCCAGAGGGAAAGAAATAGCCCAAGGTATGACTGGGCATCCTGGAGGTTGAAAGGTAAGGAACAGATCCCATATTCCGAGTGCATTTCCTGGCCAGAGTGTTTCATGCCTTAGATTTAAATCTTTTATCCATCTTGAATCAATTTTAGTGAGTGGAGAAAGGTGTGGGTCCAGTTTCAGTCTTTTACATGTGATTCTCCAGTTCTCCCAGCGCCATTTGTTGAACAGGGATTCTTTTCCCCAGTATATCCAGCATACATTCTTGTTTGGTTTATGAAAGATCAGGTGGTTGTAAGATGTTAGTTTCATTTCATGGTTTTCTATTTGGTTCTAAATGTCTATGTCTCCATTTTTGTGGCAGTATCATGATGTTGTGATCACTATGGGGCTAATGCCCCTGGTTTTGTTTTTAATACTAAGAATTGCCTTGGCTATACGGTTTTTGGTTTCTTTTTCTGGTTCCATACAAAATGAAGAATTATTTTTTCCAAATCTTGAAAGTATGATGTTGGTATTTGTGGGGAATGAGCTGTGAGGTGGCAGGGCCCCCACAGCCTGGGGAGATGTTCAAGGAACAACACCCCCCTCCCCCCCCACCCCAGCTGCTTCTTCTCCTTCAACAACAAAACATTCTTTTCACCTGTCAGATGTCATGTAGCCCATGCATACTTTCCTTATTATTGGCAAGTACACAGCTCTTCATCCTTAACACCCCAGGTGTTAAGATTTACCTTGTTACAGATACTTTATAAATAAAGGTGTTTCTCCAGTTCAGTCCTGGCTGCAGTCACTAGCTGCACCAGTCCTTTCAATCCCATCTTTTGTCTATTGTCTTTCTCTCTCATTTCCCATCATTCCCACTCAGGTTATTTCTCCTTCCCATGCTGGTTCACGAAAGGGATTGTAATGGGGATTGCATTGAATCTGTAGATTTCTTTGGGAAATATAGACATTTTAGTAATGTTGATTCTTTCCAGCCAAGAGCATAGTATGTTCTTCCATTTGTTAATATCTTTTGCTATTTCTTTTCTTAGGGTTTCATAATTTTCTTTGTAGAGGTCCTTTACCTCTTTTGTTAGGTATATTCCTAGGTATTTCATTTTCTTTGAAGCTACTGTGAAGGGAATTGGGTCCTTGATTAGCTTCTCAGCTTGGCTTTTATTGGCATATACAAAGGCTACTGATTTCTGGACATTGATTTATATCCTGAGATAAATGTTGAATAGTTGTGGTGATAGAGGAAAACATTATCTGGTTTCAGTTCTAAGTGGAAAATCTTTCAGTTTTAGTCCAAGAAGAATATGGCTTCCCAAAGTGCTAAGCTTACAAATGTGAACAGCCATCCCTGGCCTTCCATAGCAATTATTCAGAAGAACTTCTAGAAAATAGCATTTTATATCTAGAAGACAATGTACTGTTTGTAGAGTCTGCTGTCCAAAATTCTTCATCTGTTTATATTGCTAATGAGGCATGTGTCTTTAGGAAAGTGTTTTTACTCTGATATTTCCTTTCTTCATTTTCTTTCTTTCTTTTTCTTTTCTTTTCTTTTTTTTTTTTTGCTTTCTTCATTTTCAAAATTAGGTGATATACTAAATAATTTCTAAGTCGTCTTCAACCTCTTGATAGTCTATGGATATAAAAATTTTTGACTAAACTATATTTTCTTCCTTTCAACGATTGGTCTCATTGATGTGCAGAGAAAAAGATTTTTAGTATTTAGTCCACAGTGATACATGACATTTGAAGAATAAACCATTCACAAAACTGGTAACTCTTAAAGAACTGAGACTGTCCCCATGTAATTACTTCACTTGTTTTCAATAACTTGATATGGGAATGTATCAGTCACTTTCTAATTCATTAGGAAGGAGGATGGGAAATAAAATCCCTGATATTTAACTAAGTTGGTAGACTGTTCTGATGAAATGCTGTGGAACATGATTCTCTTTTTATTATAAATATCTGTCCAGAAACCGCTTCCTGGGCTAGAAGCTATCAAACATTCTCTGTGGAGATCAAGGAATTCCCCTATATTTTCCCTCTTGATGGTCTTTCTATGGCTTAACCTCAGCCAGTCAAATTACCAATCGATGTTACTGTGACAGATATTTTTTCTACCATTATAGTGTCTGTAAATCAAACACCATCAGGGTATAACAGAAGATATCATGACACTACATCATCCTTTGCAATTCCACCAGTGTCAACGAACAATAAGCATTACTTTAAAGGAAAATATTTTTTGAAAATAAATTGAGGCAATATTTCATAAAGTTGAATTTTGTAGTGCAAAATGTATTTGGAAATACAATCCATGTTAGTTGCTGGAATGCGTGCCCTTTTCCCTTTTTGGTTGTCAGTGAGCATCGGAAGGAAGGGATGATACTCAAGTAACGAGGGTGCTTTGGGAAAGAGAAAGAAGAAAAGAAAATGTTTCCTTCATGTTTAGAAATTAATAAAGTGTGAACCTAAGTAATTCTAATACAAGGCAAATAATGCGATAGAAGGTTCACGATGCTGTCTATGCTAGCCTGCAGAAAAGAAAACGTGATGGCAATTGGGATTGGCAGGGAAAATCTTCTTCCCACTGATGAAGAGGGAATTGAAGAATAATCCCTGCTTTTGAACAGAATTTTAATATTTTTTCCCTTTTTAAAAATTTCACTGGTGGCGTCCATAGCTCAGTGGGTAGGGTGTTGGCCACATACACCAAAAGCTGGCGGGTTCAAACCCGGCCTGGACCAGCTAAAACAATAGCAACAACTGCAACAACAACAACAAAAATATAGCTGGGTGTTGTGGCAGGTACCTTGGGAGGCTGATGCAAGAGAATCTCTTAAGCCTAAGAGTTTGAGGTTGCTTTAAGCTATGACACCATAGCACTCTACTCAGGACAGCAGCTTGAGATTCTGTCTCAGAAAAAAAAAAATCAGGTTAATGTGAGGGTATAAGCAACCAGGTCACAATATTTGAATTTGTTAGGTAGAGTCCCTCTTGAGGTTGTGTCCTGTACCAAAAGTTATGCCATACACCCCTACATTGTGCCTATTAAGTGGGAGCACCCCAACCATCCTCCCCCCCAACTTGAATTAAAATGAGTCTTTCTCCTCTGTGGGGTTGAATTAGATAGTCTACTGGCTTCATATTAGCATTGAATACATGGGATATTTGCTTTTTCATTCTTGTGATACTTTACTAAGAAGAACATTTTTCAACTCCAACCAGATTAATACAAAAGATGTGAGGTCACCATCTTTTTTATGGCAGCATAGTATTCCATGGAATACATATACCACCACTTGTTAATCCATTCCTGAGCTGATGGACATTTAGGTTGTTTCCACAATTTGGTGATTGTAAATTGAGCTGCAATAATCAAGTGCAAATGTCTTTATGATAAAATGATTTTTTTCTTCTGGGTAGATGCTTTGTAGTGTGGTTGTGAGGTCAAATGGGAAGTCTAATTTGAGTTCCTTGAGGACTCTCTACACTTCTTTCCAAAGAGGCTGTGTTACTTTGTAGTTCCACCAACAGCATAAAAGTGTTCCCCTTTCTCCTTATCCACACCTGCGTCTGAGGCTTTGGGACTTCTTGATGTGGGCTAATTCTACTGGGATCATATAAAGATTCTTGAAAAGAGCATAAATGACCAGTGGGTGCTATAGAGGGAGAGGAGAGTAAAAACAGTGAGTCTTTTTGAGTCTTTTCAATTGTCTCCTACGTGACTGTGGGATGAGCTCTCAGTAAGAGTTTGGTTCCGATTTAGGGAGGAAGTGGGATGTGCCCGAGAGGTGCAGCTCAGTCACAAGGGCGGGTGCTGTGTGGTGCTGTCCTATCAGAAATGAAAGATAATGTGCTGTGTTAACTAAGGTGGTAGTAGGTTATGCGAAGTGACTGTGAGATGAGAAGCTTGTTTTTTCCTATTGGCTTTTATCTCAGGTGCCAGGAGGGCATAGCATAGAGGCCCGGTTCTGAAACATTTTCTGAGTTCAAGTCCCATCTCTGCCATTTGCTAATTTTGCGATCTATGAGCAAGTTTCTTAAACATCTCTGTGTCTCAGTTTTGTGTCTCATCTCTAAACTGAGGATGAGTTTGTTGTGAGGAGAGAGTTACTACTAACCAAATTAAGCCTTTAGAATGGTGACTGGAACAAAGTAAGGACCACTTAACTACCTTCGAGGTCCTTTTGTGCAGCCTGCATTCAGTGAAATTTTGAGCATGACTTCCCTGCCTCACCTTTCTTCAATTACTAGCAGGTGGGGAGAGATGCAGACAACAAAACTTAAACTTCACCTTCATAAAGTGTCTGAAAAACGGTTCGAGCTACTTTGATGTTCGCAGAAAAACATTCTGCCCAGAGTCATGACTAATGTTGCAGCAATGAAATCTCAAAGGCACAGCCAGGAACACTCCTTCTGTAGATTACAGAAGGACCTAGGATCATTTAAATATCCCTGATTGTGAAGAAGCCTTATATTAAAACAGAAGAAGAATCTGTTAGAATTTGAGAGAAAGCTGATTACAGATGAATGAAAAAAGGGAATGTTAAGAAGATTAAGAATGCTATGTCCAAGCTTCCTTTTCCACAGGGATA
Organism: Perodicticus potto; assembly: GCA_963574655.1. NCBI lineage: Eukaryota > Metazoa > Chordata > Mammalia > Primates > Lorisidae > Perodicticus > Perodicticus potto. The sequence continues at coordinate 11,378 of CAUYRH010094955.1, forward strand.
TTCTAATACCGAAACCATCCCAATCAGTAGTACCCAAAGGCGATCCTTACCTCACTATGCCTCTCCTGCTGAAGAGGGAACTCAGGCATTGGCCAAAGGTAACAATAAATATTAAAACCTTTATTATCAATCTTTGATAGCAGCATGAAACATTTATATTTATGTATTATTTCATTTGCCGGAAAGATGCAGGTGGTTTGAAAGATGCTATTGCTAGGTCATTTTTCAAAAGAAGACCTAATTATCTTCTTACCAATTTCCCTTTGTTAGGGCTGAGCAGAGTGTACTGAACAAAGCAAAATTGCCCTGAAGAAGGGCTGGGTAATGCTTGCTTACAGCTAAATAATTTGTTCTGAATCAAGGTCGACGGTATAGAGGCTGTTGTGTTTTGCCTCTTGCTTAATTTTCTATTTAACTTCCTTCACAATCTTTCTGTGAGTTAGAAATAAATGCGTGCAGACATTTTGGCAATTACAAAAGCCCATTTTCAAATGATAGAAAGCATTAACCCAAGAGCTAAGACATGAAGAATTCCTTCAGCGTGGATGTGGTGAGACCTTGTTCCTTATGTAAATGTCTTTGTGTAAAATGAAAATAAAGAGAAACTGGAGCCCTCCATCTGCCACCCTTGTCTATAGCAACATTATTAATCCAATCATTTAACATATTTTGTTATGAAAGATATTTCTCCTACACATGGGATTAGGGAAAAAAACTTGCTCATGTTTGTAATCCCGAATCCTTTACTGGGCCTGGAGAGGTGGTCACACTACTTAAAAAGGGCATTGATTTTGAGTACAACATATCTGGATTTAAATTCTCTCTTTCATTACTTCCTACCTGGGTGACCCTGGCTACAATACTTTCTGAGACTTAATTTCTCTGTCCATAGAATAAAGAGATAATAAATCCTACCTTCCTGGGTGATTATGAAGATTAAATAATACTTCTAGAAGCTTTTAGAATATTTGACAGATAGCAATATGCTTGTGAAATGGTAGATGTTTTTTTTTTTTTTTTTTTTGAGACAGAGCCTCAAGCTGTCACCCTGGATAGAGTGCTGTGGCATCACAGCTCACAGCAACCTCGAATTCTAGGGCTCAAGTGAGTCTCCTGCCTCCACCTCCCAAGTAGCTGGGACTACAGGTGCCCGCCACAACGCCCAGACATATTTTTTTGGTTGCACCGATCATTGTTGATTGGCAGGCCCAGGCTGGATTCGAACCCACCAGCTCAGGTGTACATGGCTGGCGCCTTAGTCCGTTGAGCCACAGGCGCTGAGCCATGAAATGGTAGATGTTTTGTCACCATTGACAATACTTTTGCTTGATAGTTTTAAAGGTGAAAATAATAAATCATATTCTTTTTGTACATGTAGTTAGTATGTTAGGTCAGTTAAAAGTTGCATTTTTGGTATAGATAGGCTATCTAGCTTCTTTAAAATGTTCCTTTATTTTCAAAAAGTGAAGAATTTAGTCTTTAAAAAAATTTCAGTCTAACTTGAAGATGTGGGATTGAAGCTGTTTTAGACTATACTCTCTGTGTGCGTGTGTGTATTACTTCAAACCAACTCTTCTTGTGTTTTTTATTCTCACCTGGCTATGCTTCTGTTAAAATGACCATAGAAAAGTTTTGGACTGATTTTAATCTATTTAAAATCTCTCCTCTTGAGTGCCTAGAAGTCTAACACAATGTAAGCCATACATGTAATAAATATTAAATACATATCTTTAAAGGAGTAAAAAATAGCACTCCTGATAATGACTTCTCAAAGTACAAAGGACCAGTCAGCCATCCAGTTGAAACACATGTTAATTAAAAATTGGAAGTCATAAGTAATTGAATATTGATTTAGTGTTCTTGCCCTAAAGGGCAAGTTGAGGACCCTGGCAAATTCATAAAGGAAAGAAAGCCTTCTGCAGACATCCAAGGAGAACAACATGTCTCTAGAGTGTACTCGTTGAACTGAGTTTGGTTGGTGGTCCTTAAGTTTCCAGGTACTTGTCCTGACCAAAGGACATCTTTATCGAGGCTTGGTCTTACTGTATGGAACGCTCAGTGAGATAGATCGAAGGCTCATCTAAGGGCCCTGAAGAGTTGGTTGGGAATGAGGATGTCAGCAGAATGAGAGAGTAGAAAGTTGGCTAGCAGTATTTCTATTGTATAGAAAATGTGTTATTGTACTCAGACAGCTAAAAAATACAATTTAAATAATTAAAAATAATGTCTTCTGATTTTTTTTTGTTTTTTTTTTGGTAGAGACAGAGTCTCACTTTATTGCCCTCAGCAGAGTGCTGTGGCACCACATGCCTCCAACTCCTGGGCTTAGGTGATTCTCTTGCCTCAGCCTCCTGAGTAGCTGGGACTACAGGCACCTACCACAATGCTTGGCTATGTTTTTGTTGCATTTTGGCCAGGGCCAGGTTTGAACCCGCCACCCTCAGTATATGGGGCTGGCGCCCTACTTACTGAGCCACAGGTGCCGCCTGATGTCTTCTGATTATAAAAGATGAATTCATTATTTCAAATGTGGGAAAATCAAGAAAAGCATAAAGGAAAAATGCTCATAATCTTTCTATGAAGTAGCTTGTCTGCTAGTGTCTTGGTGAACTTTCTTCTAGTCTTTTCCTTGTCCTTTCTTTATCATTCATTCACATAATTTTTAGAGAATAGAACATATAAAGAAAAAAGTAAGAAAAAATTAATAGACCCATATATACACTATATATAGTGATTCTTATGTTCAACAAAATAATCCCAAGGATATGGAAATTTATATATTATTCCTTATTTGTATAATTCCTTTTATCCAAAGCAAAAAATACTTCCACGTTGTTTCTTCACATGTGTGAGCCAGGGACAGGTATTGTTATCTGCTTTTTTGCAACAAGTATCCAGGAGTAGAACTTACTCCCATGATTCCCATCTCAGGATTCTATATTGCTTCCTAAATCATCTTTTTGGAGGTGGTGTAGGGTGGGGTGGATATCAGAAGAAAATGAAATTCCAACTTTGAAACAACTAGACATTAGGAATAAAATATAAGACAAATGATGTATAGCATCATGAAAGTTCAACTGCTGTTAATGATGGGAAGATTGTCAGTAGAATTTTGCATAGTTTAAAACAGTGGATTTCAAATGAGTATGTTTATTAATTGATTTCTTTTAAAGGTAACTCTGTAGAAAAAGAAGAGTGTGTAGAGATGGTATTGCATATCTTACATTTTCTCTTATTTGATCTGCTAGATTTTGAATTTTGTTTTTTAAAAAAAGGAGAAAAGTTTGCCTTTTTATTTTACTTGTGTCCTTAGCTGTGCAGAAGATTTTCAGCTTAATTAAATCTCAGTGGTTCATTTTTGTTGTTATTGTGATTACTGCTGGTCCTTGTCATAAAATCTTTCCCCAGCCCAACACCATCAAGAGTTTTTCCCACACTTTCTTATAAGATTTTTATCATTTTATGTCTTAGATTTAAATCTTTTATCCAGCTTGTGTCAACTTTTGTAAGTGGTGAAAGGTGTGGGTTCAGTTTTACGTGTGATTATCCAGTTCTCCTAGCACCACTTGTTGAATAGGAATTCTTTTCCCCACTGTAAGCTTTTGTTTGGTTTATCAAAGATCAGATGGCAAGTAGACATTGGTTTCATTTCTTGGTTTTCCATTCTATTCCATATGGCTATGTCTCTATTTTTGTGCCAGTATCATGCTGTTTTGATTGTTGTGGACTTGTAGTATAGCCTAAAGTTTGGTAGGGCGATGCCTTTGACTTTTTTATTATTACTAAGAATAGCCTTGGCTATATGGATTTTTTTTTTTTCTGATTCCATACAAAACAAAGTACTATTTTTTTTTTTTTGGCAGTTCTTAAAAGTATGATGTTGGTATTTTAATGGAGATTGCATTGAATCTATTGCTTTGGGAAGAATAGATGTTCAGTATGGGAAAAGGTATTTGCATGGTATGAATTCACAGAGAACTCAAATTAATCAACAAAAAAAGAGCCAACAATCCCATTTACTACTCAGCAAGAGATATGAACAGAACCTCCTCTGATGAAAACAGATTTATGGATAACAAACATTTCAAAAATGCTCATTGTCTCTGATCATCAGAAAAATGCAAGTCAAAACCACCCTGAGATATCACCTAACCCCAGTGAGAATGGCCCACATCACAAAGTTTCAAAGCTGCAGATGCTGGCGTGGATGCGGAGAGAAGGGAACACTTTTACACTGTCGGTGAGACTGCACACTAATATAACCCTTTTGGAAGGAAGTATGGAGAATCTTCAAAGAACTCAAATTAGACCTCCTATTTGATCCTACAATCCCATTACTGGGCATCTACCCAGAAGAAAAAAATTCATTTTATCATAAGGTTATTTGCACTAGCCTGTTTATTACAGCCCAATTTATGATAACCAAATGTGGAAACAACCTAAATGCCCACCAACCCAGGAATGGATTAACAAGCTGTGGTATATGTACACTATGGAATACTATTCAGCCATGAAAAGAGATGGTGATCGTACATCTTTTGTATTAACCTGGATGGAGTTGTTTCTTAGTAAAGCATCACAGGAATGGAGAAGCAAGAATCTACTGTTCTCAATTCTAATATGAAGGCAGTAGATGATCTAACACATGTCCACAGAAGAGAAAAACTCAACTCCAGGTGGGGGGTGGAAAAACAAGGGAGTGGGGAGAGGGGAGGAAGGGGGATGGGTGTGCTCCCACTTAATGGGCATAATGTTAGGGTGTATGGCACACCTCTTAGGGTGGGACAAAATTATAGGAGGGACTTTACCTGACAACTGCAAACATTGTAACCTAATTCTTTATACCCTCAATTGACCTGAGACAATTACAAAAAAAGAAAAACAGAAAATGTTCTTTCTCATAGATTATAGTGCCAACCCACTGCAGGAAAATAATCTCTTTTAAATAAAACTGTTGTGGATAAAAATTATAACTCAGTAAAAAATGGGAAATTAAGTCTTCTGAGAACTTAGTGAATTTCTTGTATGTTTTAGGCTAGTAGAAATTTTTCATTTGATCATAGTTTTACTTATTAAATTTTTAAACACCTCATATTAGTATGTTTTGAAGGTTCATATAGAATATATGGTATATCTACCCATATCCTCTTTTGGAGGAAAATACAGATTTTTCAGCTTAGGTAAACCATGATTAAATTTTTTGTTAATTGAATCTTAAGAACTTGTAAGTTTATGGTTCAGTGCCTGTAGCTCAAGCGGCTAAGGCACCAGCCAGCTACATTCACCAAAGCTGGTGGGCTCAAATCCAGCCTGGGCCCATCAAACAACAATGACAACTATAACCAAAAAATAGCTGGGCATTGTGGTGGGTGCCTGTAGTCCCAGCTACTTGGGAGGCTGAGGCAAGAGAATTGCTTAAGCCCGAGAGTTTGAGGTTGCTGTGAGCTGTGATGCCATCATACTCTACCCAGGGCAACAGCTTGAGGCTCTGTCTCCAAAAAAAAAGAGAACTTGTAAGTTTAATCTGAACTATAAAGAGAGAGCTCATCTTCAGAACTGGAATTTTTCTAAACCTAGATTTACTAAATTTCAAATGTAGTGTGATTTGTCTGAAAATAAAATTTCTTACAAATTGAATAAGCTAAATTATAGAATTGCTGATAAAATTGTATAAACAATGCAAAAGAAAAGAAAATCTCTTGTGCCTATGTTATAATACTTTGCTTCTCAAACACTTTAGTGCTATGAAATAGTTGTCTCTTATTGAAAGTTTGATGTAATGTACTGTAAGTAATTTGTCATTTTAAAATAAACATAAAATTCAAAGTGATAAATGGTTTAAATTGATGAATTATTTAATCTAGGCGTGTTAAAAAACCCCCAAATTTCTGAAATTATCTAATATTTATTTTGTTATAGCTATAGATGTAAACAATTAAATTAACTATAAAAGGATTTTAATTCAACGCCCACCAGAGGCTCCAATAGCCAAAAAGCCTGGACAGCTGCTGACGAGACACCTGTGACTTGGTGTCTCCTTCACTTTACACTTAGGACTAAATGTGGAACCCCCATTTCTTATGCCCAGGTCAATTTCATGTGAATTTCCTAGTCCTTAATTCCATGAATGGACTGTGTTCTTTCATTGATACATTCATTCACCTTGCCCCCGGCAGAAGGGACTGTGTTCATTCGTTTCCTGGCCAAGGAACCAGTACACCTATATATACCCCGAGTCTAAAAGCCTAAAGGGGGAGATGGTAAAAGACCGGGAGTGAAACGGAGAGAGCTTTTCTCTCCCCACTTGAGTTCTCTCTCTCTACCAGGAGGTTTAGTGTTTTCTGTATTCTTTTCTGTAAATAAATTCTGTCTTACCACTGG
>CAUYRH010094957.1:0-38974 GCA_963574655.1 Perodicticus potto
TTTAAGTTTTAAACCAACTGAGTATCCATACTACCTCTAAAAAGCTTTACGATTCCCACAAAAAAATAGGCCTTATTAAATAACCTCAGGACAGCAAGGAGCTGGGGGACCTCCAACCCCCACCGGAGGCTCCAATAGCCAAAAAGGCCGGACAACTGCCAAGGAGACACCTGTGTCTTGGTGTCTCCTTCACTTTACACTTAGGACTAAATGCGGAACCCCCATTTCCTATGCCTAGGTCAATTTCATGTGAATTTCCTAGGCCTCAATTCCATGAATGGACTGTGTCCATTCATTGATAAGCTCATTCACCTTGCCCCCGGTGGAAGGGACTGTGTTCATTCATTTCCTGGACAAGGAACCCATACACCTATGTATACCCCGAGACTAAAAGCCTAAAGGGGGAGACGGGGAAAGACCGGGAGAGAAACGAGAGAGCTTTTCTCTCCCCACTTGAGTTCTCTCTCTCTCTCTACCAGGAGCTTTTGTGTTTTCTGTATTCTTTTCTGTAAATAAATTCTGTCTTACCACTGGGAGGAAAACAAAAAAAAAAAAAAAAAATCTATGTTGAAGATCAGAAAAAAAAAAAAAACCTCAGGACACAAGTCAAATTTTCCACTATTAAACAGAGAATACTGGTGCTAACGGAAAACAACAAACACAAAATAAACATTCACACACTTAAAAAAATGTGATCTGAAACACTCATTATGTAATACAAAGTTCCGAGCACACACCACATGTGCAGTACAAAGCCTTGCACTTACCTCCTGGTACTAGCCTGTTCTCCCAGGTCTTTGGGAGAAGAAATGGAACACTCCTCCCTCTTCCCACTAATGTTTTCATTTTCTGTTTAGGAAAAAATAAATAAACGAAGACTACAAGGTTTATTAAAAAAGTAAGTGCTGATTTCCAATTCTGTTCAAGAGGTTTTGTATTGACCATCTTTGTATACCAAGAAGCTTATAATTTCGTTTGCATGTAAAACTTAACATCTAAAATAGAAAAGTTTAAGAAACTAGGATAGCAAGTATAAAAAAGTGGTATAGGCAGTAACCTTTTTTATAATCAGAGAATAAAGCAGTTAAATGTTGATCACAGTATTTGGGGAAAACAGCATTATTACTGCTACTTTATGAGCAGCTATACGCTGAAGACTGGAGATGTGTTCTCTTATTTACACCCCAAGTGTCCTCCCAGTAGGCACAACTCCACACTTCACAGGGAGGACAGTTTCCCAACTGGCCTTCAAGGAAAGACACGTAAAGGGGACAGAAAACAGTTAAAGTAAAGGCATGGAGACTAGTTCTCATGTCAAAATTTGATGAACTTTTAAATTTGTTTTAAATTTAAATGTTTGCACATTTGGGAATCCCTCTTTTCAGACAGTTTTCTTCTTTATTTTCTAGGTGGTATATAAATACAATTCAGCTACTCTGTTTCCAATAACGAAAAGTTTGTGGCAAATAAAGTTTTATGTAACTTGGATTATCCAGATAATTATGCTCTAAATTTAATCTTATATAGTTAACATCTGTAAAATCAGCCACTAGAGATATGTGAGTAAAAATAACAATATAGTCACAAACAGCCATGAGCAGAGTTTAGGCTGTGTCACTAAAGCCATTCTCCCTGCTATGCCCTTTCACCCTGTCCTGGCCAGAGGATTCACTCACTGTCTGGGAGGCTAGGCCAACCCTGCATGGCAGCTGCCTTTGCTCCCATAGAACCACAGACAACTAACTCGCTGGCTCAGTGTCAGTATCCCATTACATGATTTATAAAGAACTGCTTTATAGCTGGTAAAATAAAACCTAGCTACAGGATTTGAGGAAAAATCATACAGTTGGAAGGGGCTAGATTTCATTGGCCCAATTCTTATCTCAAAAAACCTCTATGCCTTCGGGATCTCTGCAAAATCATTGACCTCAGTGTTGTTGTTTCCCTCATTAATCTTTTGGCTCCCATGTAGAAGCTATATGCCAAAATCTCCTTAGGACAAGTGGAATAGCAACTGAAGTATTTATATACAACATAAATAAAGGGTAGGAAGAAAATACTCTTTGTTAAAATGGAGATTATCAAACATCTCATTCTGGAGTTATTAACCATGAATCAGGTTCAGGCCAAGTTACTTGTAATTTTTGGTGGGGAGGCATGATGTGTATTGGTGCCTCTCTACAGAAACAGCCCACAGATGCCATCACATTCCCAAAGAGTCTGATACCTATAAAACATAGTAATTCAATTACCTAGTTTATATATTTCAGCCTGCAAGGACTATCTCACTGTTTCCAATATTGCCATCTCTTAGGAATATAACCCTTAGGAAACTAACATCTCAGGTTGGTATGACTGCAGAAGTTGCAAGAAGAAAGGAAATATGGGAAGCGAGGATTTGCATTACAAAATACAGTGGCACCTCACCACAGGAGCATCTCAATCTTGGAAGACCAGACTAAGTTTACTAGGAAAGGAGGCTATTTGGTAAGACTTGATTTTATATGCACATACACAGACACACACACACACACACACACACACACACACTCCATCTATCTCTCAAGGGGAAAAGCAATGAGGACAAACTGCAGCCTCAATACATCAAAAGATGAGCTGGCACTACAGCCTGTACATCAAGTTCACAGACACCTCTAGATGGCTCTGCCACACTGCCAAGGTCTTGGGAAGCTTAGACACTTCTAACCCTGGCGCAGAGCTCTCAGCCTCTCTTTATGGCCCTCTGGCCAACCTAAGATCCTGGAGGGAAGATTTAGGAAGGCAGTAAGATTAGGACAAGCAGGGAGCCTGCATAATCCCCTAAGTTCCTAATAATATAAATTGCAGTACCTTGAGATAGTTCTTAAGGAAGAGCGAGATGATACCTTTAACAGCCACTTGTGTCCAGAAAGGATGGAAGGGTGCCATTGCCATAAAGAAAAACCGATCTAAGACCACGGAGGGAAGATTTAGGAAAGGCAGTAAAATCAGGAGTAGCAGGGAGGCTAGGTAAACCCCTAAGTTCCTAATGATATAAATGTAGTACCTTGAGATAATTCTTGAAGGAGCTAAGAAATTTTTACCCCAAAATATGACTACTTAGCTGTAGGGGGCCAGCCTCCACACAACCCATGGGTATCCCCAAAGCTTGGTAGTGACAACAGAATGAAAGAAATAAAGACAAAGAGACAAAGTAGGTTTTAAAAAGAGTGGGACCAGAGGACCAATGCCACCCAGTGTGAGAGAACGGTGAAGGCCCCGTGTTCGGGGTTAACTCAGTATTTATTATATACATTGTAGTCAAATCAGCAAATGAATAATCATGGGGGAAAGCAAAAAACCACACTATACATCATCCTTTATAGTTCTCACCACTTTAACTTAGCTACTCTTTAACCACTTCAGCTAAGCTGCTCTTTAACTACTTATACTCTATGTTATCTGTAAACTAAACAATTGGGATGCAGTTAACGAAACAAAGAACAAATATTAGAAGCAGGATGTGAGAGCAAACAGCAAGTTTGACCACACGTGTAGTTTCCACAAGGAGGCAATTAAGTCTCCACAAGGAGGCAATTAAGTCCCTGAGGGGCAGATAGGCTGACCCGACACCCATACCAGAAGCCAGACAGAAGGAAACTGTTTCTCTTATCAATCCCCAAGAGATTGCTTTTCTTATCCAGGAGCCAGCTGCCCATGCTTTTCTCAATACATCTCACAAGGCTCATTCAGCCCTGAGAGACCTTTGCATAGGCTCTCTGTTTGGGAAGGTCAGGCCTCATTACGACGATTCTTGTCCCTTTCTCCAAGGCCTGTGCTGTCGTGTTCAATAGACTTTAGGAGCTCCTGATACCCATTGTGGTTTTCTTGTGCACATACTCTCTGAAATATCCTCATCTTCTATCTTTCCTTTATATACCTTGCCTCACAATCCGCATTCCCTAATTGTTAAAATATTTCATAAATAAATGCTTCAAGGGATGGCTTTGTCTGCCTCCACTCCTTCACAACAAGTTCTCTCACATTTCTACCCACACTTAACACAAAGAATATTTTGAATTAAAAGCCATTCATGATCAGAAAGCATTGGAAGGGGCCTTTCCTCTGTCTGCATAAACCCTAACTACCCTGATTGGGGATCAAAAGGGGCTGCTGACTTTCTTTTCTGAATGCTAGCAGACCTGGCCCCAAATCATTTAAAACATAATACTTCTCAGGTTAATTTACAAGTCAATCTATTTCCCTCCGTCTATACAACCCCCCAGCAACCACTTGCTGCACCTATACTTTCCACATTCTCCCTCCTCCCTTGTAAAAGGCATGGCTCGGCACCTGTAGCTCAGTGGCTACGGTGCTAGCCACATGCACTGAAGCTGGAAGATTCAAACCCATCCTGGGCCTGCCAAAACAACAATGACAACTATAACCAAAAAGTAGCCAGACATTGTGGTGGCCACCTGTAGTCCCAGGTACTTGGGAAGCTGAGGCAAGAGATGGCTTAAGCACAAGAGTTTGAGGTTGCTGTGAGCCATGACACCACTGCACTCTACCGAGGGTGACATAGTGAGACTCTGTCTCAAAAAAAATAATAATAAATAAAAAATAAAAGACATCTGTAAAGGTCTCTGACCATCATCGAGACACTGGGCAATCATTCTTGTGGTTCCCCACATGCACATGGCATCTCCGTACAGGCCCCAACACGGGGCAGTTCCACACAGGTCATTTCACAAACTGAGGAATGAGGACAGGTGAGGACAGGGATAGACAAGGAAAGGGCTCCCCCCACCCCAGCCTGGGCCTGGGCTTTCTCCCCAAGGGAGAAACCAGGCTGCAGATCTGCAGCTCATGGAGCCTGTAAGAGAGTACTGCCAGGCAGCAGGGCCAGCTGGGACTCCCCTATTTTGGAGGGTATACAGTATTCAGGAACTGCCATAATGGCACCACACAAAAGCTGTAAATTTGGCTATTTTTAAGAGTAGAATTAGGTTGTTTAAAATAATATATAAGGAACATAATTTTCTACTGTATTTATGGTATGTGCTGTCATCAATATTTTACTGGGGTGCATATGTATTGCAGTGCTATTCACATTAGCCAAGGCACGAAATCAACGTAAGTGCCCATCCAGGGAGGAATGGATAAAGGAAATGTGTCATATACACAATGGAACACTGGTCAGCCATAAAAGAATGAAATCCCACCATTTGCAGCAACTTGGAAGAAACTGGAGGTCATTGTGTTAAGTGAAATGCACCAGACAAAAGGGGCATATTTTCAAATGTGCATGGGAGCTAAAAAGTTGATTTCATGGCCACACAGAGTGGATGGTTAATAGAGGCTGGGTGACCAGAACATTAGTTGGTTAGTGGGTATGAACATATAAGGAAAGAATAAATTCTAACGTTCAATAGCATGGCAGGGTGATTACAGTTAATAATAATATATTCTATGGTGTAAAATAGCCGGAAGAGATTTGGAATATTTCCAACACAGAGAAATGAGAAATGCTTCAGGTGGTGGTTGTGTGTGTACACGTGTGTGTATACACATGTGCCTATGCATGCAGGCATGCCTGTGTGGCTTCATGTGCATGTGTCACACATGCTTATGTGCCTATATGTGCTTCTGTGCGAGCATGTGTGGCTGCATGCATGCATGTGTATATCCGTGTGTGTATGCATGCACGCCTTCTGGCTGTATCTGTGAATGCGTATGCATGCCTGTATGTATACGCATGTGTGTGGGGTTTTCTCATCCTCTGCTGTGAGTTTCCACCTTAACACAAAGTTCTGTAATGTTAGAGTGAAGGGGCCAGGAAGGGAGCTGAGGCGCTCTCAGGGATATCACCTCAGGGGTGAGTCCAGAGCCCCATGTGGGGCTGGAGGAAGGGGCTTTTCTGGTGGGGTTGGGTTCCCCTCATCCTGAGGCAGGACTTGGAGTGCTCACAAGGGTGCACATCCAGCAGTCTTCAACCCCAAATGTGGCAGGGACAGAGGCTTCTGTTGATGTCCTAGTGCCCTGGAGGTGGATTTCCCAACATCCCTGGAGGTAGCTTTGGGTTGGGTCCCCTCCTGGCCTGGCTTCTTTTTCCTCATCTGTGATATGGGCTATCAAGAAAGGAGGGTCCTTTCCCCAGTCCTCTCTGGCCCCATGCCTGATGACCAATGGGGACAGCTACTTGATATCGCTGTCACAAGCCTCCCCCAAACCTGGTGGTCTGCTGCAAGGGCCTGATACCATACAGCTACATGTCATGGAGGGAATGCAGGTCCTGGGGCTATGGCATTGCCCTTAGTGGCCTACTGGGACCACAGGGTCTCCACCCAATCTTACCAGGCTGGAGTCAGCCAGGGCACCTGCCAAGGGCTGGGAGCACCCTTGCCAGGGGAGACCCTCTGGACACAGGTCTACCTCTGCACGTTACCTTATGTGTCATTTTGCTGTCACCCTGGCCAGGCCAGCTGGGGAGGGGGAGTGGTCACACCACCCTGCTTGGGGGGAATTGACAGACTGCATGATTTGTGGGAATGCTGAGGAGAGCTCAGAGCTTGGGGTATCTGGAGAGCTGACATCAGAGTTGACCCTTTAGGTCTGGGAAGTGCTCATGGAGGCAGATCTCTAAAGGGGGCTAAACATGGTCCTTAGTCACCAATGTGGGTGTCCTCTTGCTCAGGGCCTCTCCAGCCCCAGAGAGCTCTGGTGTGAGTAGGGTGTGGTCAGGAACAAAGGTGGAGACTGCACAGTGAGTCAGCAAACTGGCACCCACTGCACACAGTCCAGTCCTGCTCTGGGCTCAGGCTCTACAAAGGATTAAGATGGATGAGCTCCCTGAATCACAGGACCAGGAGCCAGAGGGCACCAGAAGCATCAGCCTGCCTTAGCCCACAGAGGGCAGCCCAAGTCTAGAGGCTGGAGGCTGCGACCTGGGACCTGGGGGTGGTGTGACAGGTGCCCCAAGGGGAGTCAGGTCTACCTAACTGAGGTACTGAAAGCATGGGATCCACTCACACCTGCTGTTTTTATTAAAAGAACCAAGGAACTCTCACTTTGCCCCTTCTGTATCAGAAGCTGGCCAACTGGGGCTCAGCTTGGGGTGGGAAAAGGCCAGCATTATCTGGAACCTTTGGCACTGATGGTACTCAGAAAACTCAGGTGCCCAACCCCATCCTGCAGTGTGTCTAGCAGGTCAGTAGTGGTTGAGCATTCTACCAGGTTGCTGACAGAACCCACCACACACACATCAGATTGGGTTCAGCTGCCCCAGCACAGCTAGTCTCAGCCTGCAGGTCTCCAGCTCTTCCAGGCTACAGAGATCTTTTAGCTGTCCTCCCCAGCCACACACCTCCCTGGCCCTCCCTTCTGTGACACTGGCCAAGTCCTGTGGTGGGGATGTGGATATGGATGTGGGGGTGCTGAGTAGTTTCCACCCTTTCTCTGATCACTAATTAGGAGCCTGCTCTCCTTGAGGGTAAAAGGGGCTCCCTATAGAAGAGGTGGGTCTGCTCTGGCCCAGGGCAGCTGAAGGTCCATCAGGCTCTGGGTAAAGTCAACTGCAATGGTAAGAAAAAATGGGCAAGGTTCCCAGGCCTGTTGTCTCAGGGAAACCCCCACTCTTGGTGTGTGTGGGGGTTGGCAGGTCAACCAACTGGAGAGTTTTGTTCTTTTAATTTCTGAATATGACAAGGGTACAAATGTTTTCGTTACACGAGAATTGTTTTTTTACAGTTTGAGTCAAAGTTGTGAGAGTGCTCATCACCTGTACAGTGTGTATTGTACCTATCAGGGGTGAAGCTCCCCCTTCCCTCCTCCCACCTGCTTGGTTTCCCTTTAGTTTTACTATAAGGGATGTTGATTAGTTCCAATTTAATTTTTTTTTATCCTTTCTGATTCACCTGTGCAATTCTCTTTTTTAAAATTATTTTTTATTAAATCATAACTTTGTACATTGATGCATTTATGGGGTTCGGGGTACTGCTTCGACATACAATGTGAAATGCTTACATTGAAAGTTCCAGTTTAACAGTAAGTACAAGTGGGATTTCCATCCTTACAATAATATATCACTAAGAAGAATGTTCTCCAGTTCCATCCTGCTTGTCACACAAAGATTCACCATTTCTTTAATGGCTGAGTAGTATTCCATGGTAAACATATGCCACATTTTATTACCAACTGAAGTTTTTAACCCTGGGTGGTTACGGTGTGTGTCAGGCAGGAGACAGCACACCTACAGGTGGACAAAGTGGCCCGCAGTGTGGCAGACCAGCTTGCCTGCTTCCTGGGGAGCTTGCCTTTGGGTTTGGGGCAGGTGCTCTAGCAGACCTCCAGCTGGGGAGAGGGCAAGGGATGCTCCTGTCTTTTAGAGGAGACCATCTGTCCTGCAGGTACCACACCTGATAATCCCCAGAAAGCGTGGAGAAGAATGACAGGTGAAGCCAACCGGCCTGGGTTAAACTTGATTCTTTGGGCAACACTGGGTAATGGAGGGCACAGGGTCGGGCGCAAGCAGGGGCGTCCGCAGTACACCCAGGGCTCAATCCCATGCACACTGCGACCTCCCCTGCCATCCTCAGAAGTCCCCCCAACGCTAACCACCACCATCATGGGTCCCTCCTCATTCGGCGGTATAGCCACTTCCTGGCACTGTCCAAATTCTCCGTGGTGTAGGTGGGCAGGACATGCACTCAGACTGTGGGCAGCTCCACAGGGCTGGTAACTGCGAGAAGGCCCAGCAGCTGGGCGCACCCTTCCGTCTGGCCCAGGATGGCGGCCTGCACCGCCTCACCGCATACCCAGTGCTGCGCTTGAGGCCATCCAGGTGGACTACACGCGGCTGTCGGCTTGCAAGTGGCGTCCGAGTTCCTGCTAGCCGCCTTCTGCTGCCTGATGAGCAGCCCCCTGAAGCGGCCAGTGAGCAGGTGCGCTGACAAGTGGCGCCTGAGAGGGCACGAGGGCTCTAGCACATGCGCAGATGATCACGGAGAACCGAGAGCGCTGCGCATGCGGGAGACGGGGACAAGCGACAGCTGTAGGTTGGCTCCGCGGCCGCTGGCCCCACCCCGTACCGGGAAGCGAAGCTGCCGGCCCGCCGGGGACGTCTGGCGCGCACCCCGGCCTCACCGCCCTGCACGGTCAACAGCGCTTTAGCGGCTACGGGCCGCGTGAACAGAAGCCTGAGGCGGTGCCGAGGACCGAGGGACCACCAGTGACCGAGGGCCGGCGCCACGTGGGGGACGAGGACGCCGGAGAGCTTCGTGTTAAAGCTTCCTCCTCTGCTTGTAGCGGCCCAGACGCTCCCGTGCGGCGTCAGACCTCGCCCTGCAACCGGCAGCCTTCAGCCCACGGAGCGCTGGCGGAGATCCCGCCCCAGCCTCTGCGCCCGCGTCCCTTGGCCCTTCGCGCTCGCGGCCGCCGCCATTTGCGGCCCACTTCCATCTTCTGTGTAGAGTCAGCGTGGAGTCGCAAAGGTCAGCGGAACGTCCTGTGGTCTGTTATGGCGACCACTTTCCCATCCAGTCCCCGGCCCCCATACCCTTTGCCTTCCGGTGCCAGACGCTCAGGTCCCTTCCCTGCGGACTCCCCACACGCCACCTCTCCACTACAGCAGTCTCTGCATCCTGCTTTGTTTTTCTCTCGCTCCCACTCCTTCACCCTCACCCCTCCTGTGCCCCGGCTTGTCCTCTGGCAGGGTTCCCCAACCCCTGAAGTCCCCAACTCCCCCAATTCCCCACCCACGTGCCCCATCTTTTCATCCTCCATCCTCCATTCGGGCACTCGGGCCCTGTACCTGCGCCCATATCTGGCTACTCCCTCATCCGGATCCTTCCCCCACCCATGGACCACGTGGTGTCTTTCATGACGGTGTTGCAGGACCTGGAGGTGCGGCAGAAGGAGTCAGCCAAGCTCAAGTGTGAGGGGCTGCCCTGGGCCTCTGCGTGGTCAGAGGAGTGGACTTGGCTGTGGATGGATATCAAGTCCGGCATTAAGGAGAAAGGAGGAAGGCATGGAGCGCTGTTCCATGGTGCATGATGTTTTTGCTTATGATGATAATCCGTGTACCTCTGGGAGACCCAGGAGGAACAGTTGCAGGGTGGCCAACCTCACTGTTTAAGGCAGGTGGAGACTGGCAGGGGCAGGTGCTCAAGGGGTGAGTGGGGTAGGTGCACACAGGAGCCAGTTGGGGGTTGGATAGGGTGCCTATACAAGTGATCCTGGGCTCTCCCATCCACCCCAGCAAACCTCCAGGTGCTCTCTGGAAGATGGCAACAGTCTTGGGGGATTACCATCTGCATGGAACTGGCTGTCTTAAAGTTCTGGTCTCCTGGCTGCAGAGTCTGGAGGAGGCTGCATGGCCATCTTCACACGCTGATCATCTGGGCAAGGTGACCTTTGTGGCTGGTGATAGCTGGGATGTCCACCCAGTTCTGCACATATAGTGATGGCTGGCTGGTGAGTATGTTTGGGTAGTGCCTTTGTCTTGCCTATCCTCAGCCCAGCTCTCTGGGTCCAGTCTGCTTCAGGGGGAGGCCCTGGGGGACCAAGACTGTAGTCCTGGACCACCATGCTTGGCCTTCTCCCAGAGGCCTGGGCACACTTCCCACTACATTCAGACAAGCAGCTTTAGACCCTGAGTAGGGGTGGTGAGCCCACAACCTCGCTGGTGGTCCAGACTCTCAGAGCAGCAAGCCCTGGGATGACTGGGGGTGGGGGTCTGTGACACACTCTCTGGGTGATTCCAGACCCAGAAGGAGGTGGAGGTTGCCGAGGTCACCTTCTCCATGGACCTCACAGTGAGTACAGCTAGCAAGTAGCTCCTGGATGGGCAGGCCCAGCAGTGTGTATGTGACCGCTGTGACCATACCTGGAACATGCTCACCATCTGGGAGGTGCCATCCAGCCTCCTTGAAGCACAGCTCAAGTTCTTGGCTAATGGCATCATGGGCAGCATCTGGATGGAGGCTTCAGGTAGGGGAAATGGGGGTGGGAGACCTGGTCTGGGCCCCTGAGCCCTGTTTCCTTTGGGGCTGGGACCGGAAAGGGTCACCAGGATGGAGTGATGGGGTGCTGATCAACCTGAGGTCAACACAGGCTGGCTGGTGGCACAAGTCACAGCTGCACATGGATGAGGGACTGGGGCTGCCAAGACCTAATGGCCAGACTTTGATCTCTCTCTCATCCACCCATTTCTCTTTCTCCGCTTGTGTGTCTGTCCCCTTGTCCATTTACATCATCTGTCTGCTTATGCCTGGCCCCCAGTGGGCCCCGAGCTGCCCACCAATAAGGTGGCTTCCCAGGAGGTACAGCCTGACAGCATGGGGAGGTACGGCTGCTGGCCAAGCTGTGTTCATGATCTGTATAAACATCAACTGTGCACTCCCCTAGGCTGTAAGGGTGACGTGCAGGTGTTGGTGGAGTGGCAGGTGCTGCTTGTGTGAGATATGCAGGACACCACCACCCTCTAGTGTGTCAGCCATGGGGGCTGCCTCATCTACCAGCTGTTGGTACAGGGCAAAAGCCTCTTGTGGGCAGTGGCCAGAGCCCAGGTCCATGTTTTCTGTCTCTGGGCAGTAGGGCAGCCATTCTCTGACCCCGTGGGGCAGTGGGGTGGGCTCAGCTCAGGAGAAAGGATAGTCCCTTGGGTGGACAAAGAGACCCTATAGGTGGAATCCAGCAGGCCAAGACAGGTCAGGGTATCTTTGGTCTGGGAGGGGATTGGTATGCCCAGTATCTCCAGCATGTTGGCTACTGTGACCAAGTACAGTTCTGACCCCACCATGTGTCTTACAGGTCTCATGCCCTTTCTGCACAAGGACATGCGGGTGGTTGTTTGGACACCATGGCCCCAACACAGTTCCAGTGAGAGACCTCAGAGGCCCATGTCTGAGTACTCTGGTACAAGGATGGCACTGAATTGGGTCACTTCTCATAGGAGGATTTAGGGACAGGGCACTGACTAATGGCAGCTGCTGTAACCAGGCAGGATGAGGGCTCCTTCTGCTCCCCTGCATGGATGAGGACTCTGTGTATCTTGGACTGTAGGTTTGGTGAGTGTGAGAGAGAGAGAGAGAGAGAGAAGGAGCACACACTTGGCTCTGGAGGGGTGGGGAGCAGGTCCAGCTGCATCCAGCATAGCTTTTCTCTAGAGAATGATCTACTTGGCACCACTTTTCTCCAGTGAATGGTTGGGGAGTAATTGCATCTCTGTTTACATGGGTGAAGAATCCAAGTGTGGAAAATAAAATAAGAAATAAGAAACCACAAAATTGGTTGTGTTGAGGTTTTAGGGGAATCTTTTCCATCTGCCCTGGAGCCTGGATTGTACGTTTGTCTCTTATTGTTGCTACCAGGTTTGTTCACATGCTAAAGTTCTTTTGTTTATTGTATGTTTCTGGGCCTGGCTCAGAGCTGGGCCCAGATCACAGACCTGAAGACAGAGAGGCCCCCAAGCCCAGGCATGCACCCTACAACTTTACACTGGTGCCTTCCAGAGACAAATGTGTAGGCATTTTATGTCTAAGAATTTGCAAATCTTTATTTTTTTCCAGTTTTTTTTTTTGGCCAGGGCCAGGTTTGAATCCACCACCTCTGTTATATGAGGGTGGTGCCCTATTCCTTTGAGCCACAGGCACCACCCAGAATTTGCAAATTTTTATCATCACAGTACTTAGTACATTTTGCAATCAAATGGTCGATTCCTATGCAAAGCAGAAAACACATGCTGTCTGCTCTAGGTTGTTCGGGTAAGGTCAGGAAACATTTGTGAATCTGAACTTTTTTTCATCTTGACCTTAGTGATGGATCTGGAGCTGTAGAAAGTGTACCTCATGGACAGGAATAGTTTAGGAGAGACAGGAAGTATGCCCTGGCAAGACGGTCAGGCTACCAGGCAACTGCCCTGGGAGGGGTTAGGTATTATATCCTTCTGTGCTCAACCACACCCGACATCCAAACTTTGGAGGACTGCTGTGGCAGGAAGTTAGTCTCCTGGGATCCAGAGGCAGTTAACAAGGAAGCTAGGGCTTGGAAACTTTGCATGGCTTCTCACTTTGCCTCCCTCCTGTCCCCTGAGCCCACAGTGGTGTTTGCTAAGGATCAGCCTCCCCAAAGGGAGGTGGTCGAGGCCCACATAGAGGTGGTGTGTCACAAGGACAGGAAGAAGCTGAGCTTCAGCCTAAAGGTGCAGGTAGAAGCCTAGGCTTTCCCCGGCAGCTTGTGCTGGAAGGCAGCATAGATGCTACTGGGGAGCACAGCAATGAGGCTGGGGCCAGACCAGAGAGTCTCCTTCTGCCCGGACATCACAGGTCAGTATATCAAGCAGACATTGGATCATCTCATGGGAACAGGTCTGGGGGAACTGTTTCAGTGGGGGCTGGCAACGTATTTGGCTACTCTATGGGTTCCTGTATCAGCTACTAATCTGTTGCTATGTAACAAGTCACTAAACCTTACAGGCCTGAGAGAACCCTCAGTTTGCTTGTCACAATTCTACGGGTTAGGAATTTGGGCAGGTCCAGTGTTAACAGCTCATTTGTTCTCCACTTGTCAGCCAGGGCTGGGGATCTGACTTGGCCCCATTAGTCCAGATAATTCCTGGTTGGTTTCCCTCCAGTGGGCAGAGACTGGCTGGGACCCACGATCCTCTCTTCTGTGATGTTGGCTCACCTCCCTCCTGTGTTCGTTCACTTTGT
This sequence comes from Perodicticus potto, assembly GCA_963574655.1. Classification (NCBI taxonomy): domain Eukaryota; kingdom Metazoa; phylum Chordata; class Mammalia; order Primates; family Lorisidae; genus Perodicticus; species Perodicticus potto. Next base: position 13,692 of record CAUYRH010094957.1, read on the forward strand.
CTTTGTTCTCTTCTCAGACTTATCTCTGGTGGCCAGATAGTGTCCCCCTAGGGAGTAGTAAAAGCTTTAAGGCTTATTATGCTCCGTTCACAGTTGTCTCAAAATATATCTTTCTCATTGTTTTGCTCAAAGCTAGTCATAAAGGTAGGTTTGTTACAAGGATAAAGAGAGGTGGACCTCACTTCAATGAGGGAGTGGGATATCCCATTCTAGAGGGTTTTGGGCATAGGAAGGGCTGACTCATCAGGGACCTTCTGAACAATCTGTCACAAGGAGACAGGCTGTGCCTAATTTTCTGCCATCATGAGCATTTTACCTTTTCATTTGAATGTCTATTGCCTCGTGGTCACAAGATGGCTTACAGAGCTCCAGACATCACATTCAAGGTGGGAAGAATGTAGAAAGGGTGTATGTTCATTTTTTCTTGTTTGTTTTTGTTTGTTATTTTTTTACTGCTGTTTAACCAGTCATTGCCAACTTAAAACAGCACTAATTGAATAGCTCATACTTTTATAAGTCAAAAGTCTCGGTAGGCATGGTATGGCTACATTCTCTACAGGGTCTTCAAAGCTGAAATTAAGATGCTTGCTGGCTGAATTCTTTCAGTTCCTCTTCCAAACTCATCAGGGACTCAAAATACCATTTGTTAGTGACTGATGTTTTATAAATCAGTTGCATTGATTGATAATAGTTTCTTCTTTAAAAATAGAAAATCTGTATACACTTAATGTAATTTCAAAATACCTTTATTTTGAATGTGAAAATGAGATATTTCTTACCTTTTTTTTTTTTTTGAGGCATTTTCACTGTGTCGCCCTCGGTAGAGTGCCGTGGCATCACAGCTCACAAAAAAAAACCTCAAAATCTTGGGTTTAAGCAATTCTCTTGCCTCAGTCTCCCAGGTAGCTAGGACTACAGGTGCCCACCACAACGCCCAGCTATTTTAGGTTGCAGTTGTCATTGTTTAGAAGGGTGGGGCTGGGCTCGAACCAGCCGACCTTGGTGTATGTGGCCAGCGCCCTACTCACTGAGCTATGGGTGTCGAACCAAAATTGAGGTATTTCTAACCTCTTTTTTACTATATTCATTTTATGTATTGTCAGCACTCTCTGTTGGAGATTTTCTTTAACCATTCCTGCTTTGTTATATCACCCTACCATGACTAACTGTATAAAAGTTTGTGGTCTGTTGGCAGCATCATGCTTTTGATCTCACAACAGTGTATATTCTAATTTCTGCTTCCTACAAGACATTTTTATTAAACATCTAATATATAGCTTCACCTTTTTCTATACTATTTCTAGAGTGTTTAATCTTTAGTTTCTCGTTTAATTTTTTTAGCTAGATTATAACAGTATCCATCAGTTGATGATTTTTTTTGTTGTTGTTGCACTTTGGCCGGGGCTGGGTTTGAACCCACCTCCCTTGGTATATGGGGCGGGCGCCCTATCCCCTGAGCCACAGGCACCGCCCGTCAGTTGATGATTTTTATAGGTAATTACAGTATGGCATAATGTTTACAAATTATAGATTGTTTTTGAATTCAAGATTCAGAAATCCTTATTCAGACTCAGAAGAAAGATGTTTATAGTCTTGTGGTATTCCAATTAAATAATTTGAGGATATAGGCAGTCTCTGACAAGAAACGTTAAGTGCCCCTTTATGCCTGCTTTATTAATTCTCTGCTCAACAAATTTAAAATGTAAAACGTATCTTGATAACCATATCCACAGTGAAATGATTATTGTAAGAAAGTAATTTAATGTCCATCACATCATAAAGTTGTCTTTTTTTAAGAGAGCCATAAAAATCTACTTCCTAACAATTTCCAGTAACAGTACAATATCATGAACTGTAGTCATAGTGCACTGTAGATGTCTGATACATTCATTATGCACACTGCACATTCATGTGCTTTGACCTACATCTCCACATTATCTCCAGCCCTACCTCTAGTAGCCACTATTCAATTCTCTATTTCTGTTTATTTGATTTTTCCCCTTAGATTCCACAGTTAGAGATATCATAGAATAATGGTATATTTTTTCCTTTGTCTTGCTTTTTCCACTTACTATCATGTCCTCTAGTTTTTTTCCATGTTGTCGAAAATGGTAGAATATCTTTATTTCAGGCTATTAATACCCATGTATGTAGATAGATATATTTTAACAATTGTTCATACAATCATTTGTTAAATAGTGTATTTATTTAATAGTGTAAAATATTTCATTATTTTGGCTATACTAAATAATGTTGTAATTAACGTGGAATTATAGATGTTTTTCTGAGGGGATTATTTCTTTCGAGTATGTGCCCAGAAGAGGGACTGGTGTGCCACCTGCATGATGTCTTGTGGAATGGCTGTACCAATCTGTATTCCTGCCAGCAGCATGCAAGGATTCAGTGTGTCCACTCCCTCATCAGGACTTGGTATTTCCTGTCTTTTCAGGAATAGCCATCTTAACAAGTATGAAGTGGTATCTTGTAGTTTGGATTCCAAATTTTCTGATAATTAATGATTTTTAACACCTTTTCGTATGTCAGTATGGCCAACTTTATGTCTTCTTTGGAGAAATGTTTATTAATCACATTATTTGGGTGTATTTGCTCTTTGTAATGTGAGTTCCTTGTTTATTTTAGATGTTAATTCCTCATCAAATATATGAGTCCCAGGTTACTTCTTCCATTCTCTAGGATGCCTTCTATCTGATCACTTTCTTTGCTGTGCAGGAGCTTTTCAAGTTGATGTTGCCCCACATGTTAATATTTGCTTTTGTTTCCTGAGCATCTGGTGCCCAATAAAAAAATAGACATATGTGTTACTAAACCATTATTTAATATTTTTGCCTTAGGTTATCTTACAGAAGTTTTGTGGTTTTAGGCCTCGTGTTTAGGTCTTTCATCTGTTTTGAGTTGATTTTTCTATATAATGTCACACAAGGGTCAGATTTCTTTGTTTTGTAAATAAATATCCAGTTTCTTTAAAACAATTTTTCCCCATTGTGACTTTCGATGCCCTTAACAAAAATAAGTTGATTGTACACATATGTTCTTTGGTTTATTAGTGATTTACATTTTTAAAATTTACCTATTTCTGGTTTTATGCTGGTGCTGTAGTGTTTGTGTTAGTATAACTTTGCAATATAATTTGAAATCAGGGAGAGTGATGCCTCCATCTTTGTTGTTATTTCTCAGGATTGTGTCAGCTGTTGAGGATCTGTATGGTTCCATATGAATTTTAGAATTGTTTTCTTTTCCATTTAAAATTTTTATAAAATAGACACATAATGTATGTATTTATTTGGAACAGTGTAATGGTTTGATGTATGTACACACATTTTAATCTGGGCATTTAGGATATACATCATTTCATACATTCACCTCTTCTTTGTAGTAAGAACACTCAGAATACTCCCTTTTGCTATTTCAGAAATTACAGTACACTAGTATTAACTGTAGTTATCCTGTTGTGCAGCACAGCACCAGGACTGGCTTCTTCCAACCTCACTGTCCCTTCTGCACACTGACCAGTCTCTTCTCATTCCTTCCCACCCCGCTCCCAAACATTACTGAGTCTTTTGTAATCACTGCTCTGCTCTCTACTTTGAAGAGATCAACTATTTTGTATTCCCCATCTGGGTCAGATTGTGCAGTATTTGTCTCTCTGTACTGGCAGGGTGCTCCTACCTGTCATTTCTGTGTGTGGTGCACATATGCGTGTTGCCCACACGCAGCTCTGCTGTGCCCTCTGTGTGGGCAGGAGCTTGCATTGCTGCAGGACACCCTCGGAGGTGCCCTTCTGCCTCAGGACATCTCGAGCCTATGTCCTGGGGAGAAGCTGTCTGAGGACCCTGAGAGGAGAGCTCTGTGAGGCTTCTCCAGGGTCTTCTGTTGTATAATGAGTGTAGAAGCTTTCTTGTTCTTAAACGTTCTCATGCATTTCCTTTATTAAGTATTAAACACAGACATCATGTATATATTAATGCCTTTATGGGATACAGTGTGCTAATTTTATATACAATTTGGAATGCTTACATCAAATTAGTTAAAATAGCCTTTACCTCATTTACTTAACTATTGTGTTAAGATATTTATACTTAATAGATTTGACATGTACCCTTGAAATATGAACCATAGGAATGGTCCCACATTTGCCCTCCTTCTGTCAAATCTTCCCCCTCCCTCCCATACTCCCTCCTCTTCCCTCCTTCTTCTTGGGCTATAGTTGTGATCTATCTTTCATATGAAAGTGTGAGTAATTATAGATTGGTTTCATAATAGTTCTGAGTACATTGGATATTTTTTCTTCCATTCTTGAGATACTTTACTAAGAAGAATATGTTTTTAACAGTAATTATTCTCTGACAGTTTTTGTGAGTAGAAATCATAGCATTGCCTATAGCAGTGTTTGTGGAGTTACCTTTTTTTAAGAGGAAAAGTTAAAATACAGATTCAGAGGAAACCACATGCCCAGTTGTGAAACGCTTATTGGAAGACGTCCCAGGGAGAGCAGTGGGAGACAACCTGATGTTGTGTTGCACTATGTTGAAACCTGAAGGGAAAGGAAAAAAGATTCCAAATAGATACATGCTTTTATTAACTTTTAAATCATTGATTTTTCTAGAATTTTAAATTAAGTAAGAAATGTATGACTTAGAATGTTAAAACTCAAACATTATTTAAGATCAATTATTTATACCAAAGTCAGAATTTATAATAACCTGATTTCATAGCTTCAAAGGGAGCTACAGTATCAGAATATTCAGCATATACTCTGTACCTCCTCTTGCAGGATGAGCATGGCCCTGGCTGCTGTATTTTTATGACCCTGTGATGGACTTGAATTTTTTTTTTTTAGAAAATTATATTTATTGTTTACAGTAGTAAAGGACAACAGATAATGTACAAATTGGTGAATAAACATAACCGACCTAACAAACACCCACCCAAGCCCATACAGCAAACAAAGGAAATGAAAACACGTTGAGAAAGATTTTAAGCAAGCAGGAGATGATGGATCGCTGTTGAGGTGACTATAAAAAAGGCAGAGAGTGGCTACCAGGCAGCAGTGGATCCTTATAGAAGAACAACCGGCAGGGCTATGAATGTTTCTAATCGGTGTAGGTTCCCAAATGTTCCTTAGAACTGGAATCACCACAGTGACGTGTAAGTTCAATACATACTTGGAAAGCAGCATGGCACAAACCCATGGGAAGAGAGCAGAGTGTGAAGTCATCTTCCATGGCTTTGTTTGAAACCATACTTTGAAGTAGCTCTTTTACACCACAACCTAACTATAAATCCGGCAATACTTAATCTGACTTGTTTATGTATAGACTGTAACTACTCAGAAGAAGCAAATACTTGGAAGAAATCTGATGTCATAACAACATCACCACGTGAAATGTGGGGATTACTTTCTTCTATGTTCAGAGCAGGAAAAAAGCCAGTTTTTGCTGTGCCAATCCCTGTCCATGTACGACTGTCAGGCACTGATGAGGAGTCAGGTGGGGGCTTGGGTCTGGGACCCCAAGGGGACATGCTCAAGGAGCTGGGAGCATGTGGGGCCATACTACCAAAGGATTATTATTTTTTATTTTTTTTAGAAGGATTCCAGTATTTTCCCTTAAACTTTACCATATGGTGACAAAGTTTAAATCTGCAATATTTAGCATTTTAATAACCTGTGCCTACAAGAAATAGCCAGTGAGAGTCTGTTTTCCATCCCCACCTTTTTAGGCCCCACACCTAACCCACTGGTGCAAATACCAGTGCAGTGTGACCAGAACAGGCAGTGAGGGGCAGCTCGCATCAGAGCAAGATCCTATCCACAGACTAAAAGCAAACGTTCAGGCCACGAATCTGGGATAGAAAATGCTGTAAGAAGGGGATGAAAGGAAAATGTAAACATTAGAAAACCCCCCAAAACTTGGAGCTCATTTCTCCTGAATAAAGATAATAGTTCTGATTGATGTGATTTAAGTTGTAGATCCATCCCTGCAGATACAGTTTTGAGTTACATTTGAAGTACGTCAGAGAGAAAAATTGTTCTGGTGAATGCCCTTAAGCTTCTGCAGATGCCTTTATGGTTGATGTGGTCACCTGTTTACTAATCAACAGCAAGGTAAGGAAGGGCAACTAGCGTGAGGATATCCCTCTAGAGGCCATGCCTAGCAGGCGTCTGGTCTCCCACACCTCCTGTCTGCTGCCGGAACATGTGGATGGTGTCTTCATCCTCCGTCTCCAGCTGTGCTGGAGTGTCTTATTAACCAGTTGCCCACCAAACCTAAATCTAATCTGTCCTGTTGACAAGCCCTCTCACAGTAGGCCTTCATCAGCTTGCTAGCGGGGCGTGTCCTTGACCATGGAGCTGTCCTGCCTACCATTTTCAGGACCATGTAGTCTTTCTTCATCTTCACTTCCTCCTTGGGCTTTTCCTAGGACATGACTAGGTGGGCAGCGTAGGGGGCAGGAGCAGTGCCTGAGTGGCCAAGTCATGCACTCAGCCTGCTGCTCTCTGGATTTGAAGTTTTAGAAAATCATTTTCAGCTTCCTAAATGGTCTTTATTAGGACCTTACTTTGAATGAAGTTGTAGCTATTTCTAAAATTTTCATAAAATTGTAGTAAGCATATTTTGTGAATCAACTTTAGAAGATCAGAATAGTAAGGTTTTTTTTTTTTTTTATTATTACCTATGATTGCATGCTGTTTACAACTACAATAGAACATCCCTAGACTACTGTCACATGTCACTTCTGACACTTCTTGCCAGGGCCCAGGACTGGCCAGGTCTCAGGCCTGGCTTAACTAGGTTCCAGATGCAGACCACTAAGTTACATTGCTCTGGTACAGTTTCTCTTGGGTGCCTGAGGGCTGTCTACTTTAGCTGGACAGAGAGAGAGAGAGAGTGAGTCTTAGAGTAAAGCAGTCTTCTTAGAAAGATAGATCTTAGTCTTTAGCAGAGCTTGGTAATGTTCAGCAGAGAGATGCCATGCTGGCATTCTGCAGGCAGGAGAGAAGACAGAGTCAGAGTAAGTGAGTCTGTGATAGAATGCGCATGCTCCTTGTCTGCCTTCTCCTCCAACCTAATATAAGGTTGATCTCATACTTCTCAACACCACAGGTGTAGAGACTGCCAATTCACCACTGCTCTCATCTCGCGAGCTCTCATGCTTGTTAGGAGAGCCAAATCTGTCTCTGCCCTTTCCATACAGGTGTTCCGTTATTGAGCAATAGAGGTATTTCTTATAACTCTCACTCCTCCTAGCCATAAGCTATATGGGCTGCAACAGGCTACCACCTCCTTACACTGACCACCTCGTTAAGTTGACCTAATTTTCATAGACTGGACATGCACCACATGGTGTCAGTACAGTAGGCCTAGGTCCTTATGTTGACCACCTCCTTATGTTGACCAGTTTGTTAGTCCCTTGGATAAGTCAACTTACACAGGTTCTACTATACTGAAAAAATACCTATAGGATTCAGATTGCCAGAAAATATGAGCACCAAGTCAGTGACTGCTTTTCTCTAGATAAATTGGGTTCAATACAATAGAGTTTTTTATTTAAAAATAGATAATCTGAGGTCACGTAGTGTAATTTTGTTCTATATTTAAATGGTGAAATTGAGATATTTTCAGTATCCTTCCTTTGTTTTATATGCATTTTCTATGCTATCAGCCTTTTTGGTTGGAGATTGTATTTTATCATTTCCTTTTGGTTCACTAAATCAGTCGGCCATGATATGATTATGCTTCTCATTTTATGACAGTGCATTTTCTAATTTCTGTGGCTTTTCCTAAGAAATTTCTCTTAAATAGTAGCATGCAACTTTACATCCTATGTACCTATGTGCTCCGCAGCTTCTCACATGATGTGTTCAAAAGTCTAGGTTGACGGTTTTCATTGGTAGTCAAATCATGCCATAGTCCTTTTTTTTTTTTTTTTTTGCAAATTCATGATTATTTCTGCACTGAAATCCGTCTTCATATTTAGAGAGAGGGAAAGGGAAAAAGACATCCAAATCATGAGGCATTGCACTTAAATGATTTGAGAATTGGCCAGTTCCAAAATATAGAAAATCACCGTCCCTTTATACATGCTTTATTGATTTTCCGTTCAACAACTTTAAGGTATATAACATGGTATTTTTATGTAAATATGGTGAAGCAATTATTATAGGTATGCATTTAACATATCCATCATGTCACATAGTTACTACTTTCTCTGACTACAGCCATAAAATCTACTCTTTCAGAAGATTTCTGGTATATAATATAATATTATAAATTGTAGTCATCATAATGTACTTTCCCTACGTCGGTTTATTCACGTACATAACTACAAATTCATCTCCTTTACCTACATCTTCCAGTTATCCCCACTCCCATGCCTGTAGTCACCACTGCTTAACTCTCTATTTTGGTATATTTGAACTCTTATTCTTAGATTCCACATATAGGAGATACCATATGATACATTGTTTTGTGTGTCTAACTTTTCTTACTTAACATAATGTCCTCCAGTTACATCCTTGTTGCAAATGGCAGAATATCCTCATTTAAGGGTTAATAATATTCATATATACATAGACATATTTCACAAATTATTTCATAATAATATTCATATATACATAGATATATAATAATATAATTATTAATAACATTCATATATACACACAGATATATTTCACAAATTATTTCAACAGTTTTTCATAGTTGGGCTATGTTTAATAATGTTGCAATTAACATGGGATTGTGGATGTTTTTATAAGGTGATCATTTCATTTCTTTTAAGCATATACCCAGAAGAGGGATTGCTGGGTCACATGGTAGTTTTAGTGATAATTTCTTTAGACATCTCTGCTTTTGTTCATAATGGCTGCATCAGTGTACATTATCCCCCAACAATTTGCAAGCCTTTAATTTGTCCATCCTTTTGCCAACAGTGTTACTCTTGTGTTTTTGATAACAGCCATCTTAACAGGCATGAAGTGGTTTGTGTTAGGATTTTCTTGATAATTTGTGATGTTAAATATCTTTTCTATTACTTAATTTTAGGTCTTCTTTGGAGAAATGTCTATTCAGGTTCATTGCCCATATTTAATGAGTTTATTATTTTTATTTCCTTTGCTACTGAGTTGTGTGAGTTTCTTGCATAGGGAACCTGCCACCTTAAGACCACATGTGGCCTTCTAGGTCTTTTTGATTGAATCCAAATTTTACAGAACACATTCTTTTATTTTTATTAATACACTTTTATTCATCATTTATAGTTTTATTTTTAAAATTAATGTATTTAAAATAATGAATAAAGTAAGTTTCAGTGAAATAATCCTCCTAGATTGACCAGCACAATTAGAACAATAAGCCATAAGGGCTAAATTGGCAACTGTTATGTTCACTATTTAGTTCCCCACGCCTGATTGAAACTACTACCATATAAGCAAGGTTGGTGAGAGTTTATGGGGGTTGAGTATAGCATTCTGTTAGCAGCTTTCGACTATGGTCTACTATTTCCATTTGAAAGTGAAATTTGTGAATAGTTGCACAGCTCAACAGTATTTTTAAAATTCTATTTGCTTAATAGCCCAGAGTGTCAAAGAAGACCCAAGAGAACACTGAAGGGAAAAAAAAAAGAGTTTTTTTTAGTGAGGATTAATGAGGATTGGGAATTGCAATATTATCTTGTTTCTGTTACACATAAAGTGATATGTCAACAGATAGTTTTTATAGGTATACATTTAACATATCCATCATGCCACATAGTTACTGCTTGCTTTGTGATAACCGCAGTATCAATATTAAAGAAATTTGGTGCTCATCTGCATTAAAACACTTATAAGGACCACAAATATCTTAAATTAGAGGGAAAGGCATGAGAGGTTTTATTGTAGAAATCAAATGATGAGAAACAAAGACAATTCTTTCAGGCAGCAATAAGACCTGAAAATAATGCCACTGAAGCAACTTAGAAAGTAGCTTATATGTTAAGGGAAAAAAAGAAGGCATGTAGCGTTGTACAATTGTGAGATAATGCATTGTTGACGTTGTAAGATGCTTAGTTTCTGGTAATGTTTCAAAGTACAAACAACTGCCTCTTTCCAGGAGAACCATAACTGATCGGCAGCATGAATTAGCCTTCAACTTAACAGAGCAACTTCATGCACCGTGTCAAAAGGAAAATGCTGCTTATTTCTTTATTTTGGATGAATCAACTGACTGGTCACAGGTTTTATACTTTATTCAGGTCATAACAGATTTTCTTTGCTACAAAGACTTACTTGCTTTGGGACTCTTGGAAATAATACTGGGAATAAATGTCTTTAACTTTCAAGATAAATGTGAAATTGTAGTGAATGTGGTAAGTTTCGTGAGTTTTATGTATAGATTGTACACTTTGCAACAACTTTAAGCAACCCTTTGCAACATCACATCTGTGTCAACATTTTAAAGTCATAGCCTGATGCTAAGAAAGATCCAATAGAAATATGGAAAATACTCCCCCAAATGTTTCCTTGCTTTTCAGTCACTTGTTGCTGCAAGTCTGCACTCTCTTTCTTAACCCACATCTAGGTCCTCGTAAGCTGTCAAATGATATCCATCAACTGAAACTGGAGTTCCATGCCGTAATGAAATATTCAAATGCTTTTTAGTGAAAAACAGACACAACAAAGTCATTAAAAAGTTAGTTAACTTTAAAATTAACAAATAGAAAATGTTTCAAATAAATAAAATTAAAAACTAGTTTTAATTTTTTGAAATTATTTTATACATAGTAGTTATATTTTTAAAACATAATGTACATTTTTAAGAAAATTTAATTGAAGTTTCTTGAATATAGCCTTATTAGATTACAGCTAATTAAATGTGGCCTTCCAACATGAAATGGTTCCCCACTCCTGGTTTAGATATTAACTTAGATATATAAGATATATAATTCCCAGATATTCTTTCTGTATCTATAGGATTCCATTTATTTGATCGATTGATTCCTTTGCTGTGCAGAAGCTTTTCAGTTTAACACATGCCCACATACTTAATTTTGCTCTGGTTGCCTGTGCTTTTGGTGTCTAATTAAAAAATAGATTGCCAGGGCAGCACCTGTGGCTCAAAGGAGTAGGGTGCCAGCCCCATATGCTGGAGGTGGCGGGTTCAAACCCAGCCCCAGTCAAAAAGAAAAACTGCAAAAAACAAACAAACAAAAAAAAGTCAATAAACAGTTGTCATAAGCAAGTTTAAAAAATCTTTAAAAAAAAATAGATTGCCGAACTGTTTTGAAGTATATTTTTCCTATATGGTTTTATAGATGTTGTATAGTTTCTGGTCTTTTATTTAGATATTTAATCTATTTTGAGTTGATTATATGGCATAATGTAAGGGTCTAGCATTCTTTCATACCTACACAAGTACTTTAAAATCACTTAAATCCCATTGTCTTTCTGGTGCCCTTTCAAAATGAGTTGACTGTGTATACTTGGGTTTATTTCTGGTCTCTATTTTTTTCTGTTTTTATGCCAGTACCATACTGTTTATATTGCTATAGCTTTGTATTGTAATTTAAATTGGAGACTGTGATGCCACCATCTTTGTTTTTATTTCTCTAGATTTCACTGGGTATTGTGGGTCTTTTTTCATTCCATGTGAATTTTAGCACTGCTTTTTTCTGTTCCTTTAAAAATTTTTAATTGACATATAATTTACAAATTTATGGGGTACACTGTCATTTTGATACATAGTGTAATGATCAGGGTATTTAGCATATCTATCACTTCATTAATTTATCTCTAACTTGTGGTAAGAATATTCAGCATTCTTCTAGCTGTTTTGAAGAATGCAAGGCACTATTTGTAACAGTGGTCAATCTACTGTTCAATGGAATACCAGGATTTTTTCCTTTCACCTCTCTGTAACTTTGTACCCATTGACTCTTCTCTCCTCATTTCTCCTTTTATACTACATAGCCTTTGTTAATCCCTACACTATTTTGAGATAGAGTCTTGCTATGTTTCCCTGGGTAGAGTGTCATGGCGTCACAGCTCACAGCAACCTCAAACTCTTGGGCTTAAGTCATTCTCTTGCCTCAGCCTCCCAAGTAGCTGTGACTACAGGTTACTGCTACAATGCCTGGCTATTTTTTGTTGCAGTTTTCATTGTTGTTTAGCTGGCCCTGATCAGGTTTGAACCCACCACCCTCGGTGTATGTGGCTGGCTCCATACCCACTATGCTATGAGCGCTAAACCTCATACCTTTATTTTTTGTCATTTTTTAATTGTTATTCTAATTTGAATAAGGTAATATTTCATTATGGTTTGGGGTTACATTTTCCTGATGATTAGTGATAAGAAATTTCATATATGTGGTAGCCATTTTTATTTTTTTTGAGAAATATCTGGTTCTTTTACCCATTTTTTGATTGAGATGATTTTTTTTCTGTTGAGTGTTTCAGTTCTTGGTATATTCTGTATAATGACCTCTTGTCAGATGTCTAATTTGCAAATGTTTTCTCCCATTCTGCAGGTTGCCCTTCACTCTGTGGATCATTTCATTTGCTGTATAGATGCTCTTTAGTTTAATTCCATTTCTCTATGTGAAGTTTTGTTGCCTGTGCTTTTGAGATCTTTTGAATCTTTGCCCAGTCCAGTGTCATGAAGCTCTCTGTTTTCTTCCAGTAGTCTTTTTCATTTCAGGTCTTATGTTTAAGCTTTAATCCACATGGATTTTATTTTTTGTATATGTTGAGAAATAAGGGTCTAGTTGTATTGTTTTCCATGAGATGTCAGATTTTCCAAGTACCATTTGTTGAAGAGATTGTCCTTTCCCCAATATGTATTCATGGCACCATTGTAAAAATCAACTGACTGTGATTGCATGGATTTAATATTATATTCTTCATTCTGCTCCTTTGGGTTATGTGTCTGTTTTTATGCCTTGGTCATGCTATCAACACTACTGTAGGTTTATAGTATATTTTGAACTGTTACTGTGATGACTCTAGTGTTATTCTTTTCGTTTTACTTTGCCTTTGCTGTTTGTGTTGGTTCTATATGAATTTTATAAATCATTTTCTATTTCTTTGATGAATGCCATTAATATTTATCAAAATATTGTGTTGAAACTGTAGATCACTTTGTATATTATAAACATTTTAACAATGTTTCCTTTCTAATTCATGAAAAAGGGATTTTTTTTATTTATTTGTGTTAGTATCTTTTATCAAAATTTTATACTGTTCAATGTAGAGCTTTGACCTCTGATGAAATTTATTCTTGGATATCTGATTTTTTTGGTAGATATTATAAATAGGATTTATTTCTCAATTTTTTCATATAGTTTGATATTAACATATAGAATTGACATTGATTGTTTTTAAATCTAATAAAATAATTTGTTATGTTATCTTCTGCATTACACAAAAGGATGTTCATAACATCATATCCAAGGGTCCTACTCAGATAATTTAGAGAGAGAATTATATAATAAGTATGTGTTGAACGAAAGCATTAATGTAACTTCATAAAATCCAAGTTGAATAACTGGGAAATGACTTACTGTATACTTTTATATTAAAGACTCAGCAGGCAGGTCGATAACAGTCACATGCAAAGTTTCTCAAATATTTAGCATGTTTTAGAATTACAGGAGGAGTTCATTAAAAATGCAGGTATATAGGCCAAACCGGAGATTTTAAATTAGTAGAACTAGGAAACTAGGATGGAGCCTAGGAATCCATAAATTATTAAACAACTCAGTGACTGATAAGATTAAGAGGTTCCTATGGATTCAGACTTGTCCATACTTACTTGAACTGGACAAGTGGAAGGACTATGGGTGGGACAGAATGAACAAAAGTAGTAGAATCAAACTAGAGGCAAGAACAAGCCAAGATGTTTTGGCTTAGACAAAATGGCTCAGAGTAGGAAGGATCTCCAAGATCAATTAAGCTCAGAGTATTTGGGGATTAAAGTCATGAAACTAGGTTTCAGAAAAGGGGAATAATACAATAGTGATTTTTTTCAGGAATGCTGCTTTGATGGTATGCACTGTAAGTTGGAAGGACAGTGAAAAGATTCAGAATGAGGGGATAAAGGGGAGCATTAACGAGGAGGTATTTACAACAGAAAATAGGGTGCCAGAAGATACTTCGGTATGAAATGATGAATTTTCTTTCATATACTTAAGGCAGTGAGAGTTAAATACCTTATAAAATACCCTCACAAACATGAGAACAATAACATAAACAATAGCAGTGACAAGAATGAGATAATTTCCTGCAGATTCTCAGATGTTTCCCTTCATCAGTCTTGACTCTCCACAGGAGCTTGGCAGCAGTTTGTATTGCCTTTGTCTAATGGGGTTTGGAGGACAAAATTTCCTTTACTTTTATGCTGAAAAGCCTTTGAACGATCAAAGTGTTTGATTCCCAGAACTTCATTCAAGTCTTTCTGAAGTTTTGCCTCACTTTATTTCCTTGTAGTAAGCTTAGGGCGGGGTTTGACACCTCCTCTTTGAGTTTTCGTCTTTCAACTTCACAACATGCTTGATTTTTTTCTTTAAATTCTGATGACCTAACCATTTAGCAAGCAGATCTCTTATTTTATTTAGCTGTTCCTGAGCCTGCACCATGTTCATTCAACAATGCCGGTTTCTCTGCTTCAAATGCATCCTGTTGTAGCTGAAAAGGTTTAGTTTATATTATTCAGGTCTTCATACAGGAGACATCACTTACACATTTCTTCAGTTAATTCTGCCACTGTATTTTCTTCTCCAGATTTTCTTGCTTCTTCATCTTCCAGATGTTTCCTAAAGTCCTCCTCTTCTTGCTTAAGTTGGTTCTGTTAAACAGTTATTTTTGAAGAGAAGAAGCTGTGATTTACTTAATTTCTGCTTCTCTATGTGCCACCTTGGCCAGCAGGTCTCGCAGCACCATCGGGTGTTCTTCATCTGTGCTCTCCATTGCCAGTATCTGATGTTGGAGATGCCCTGCACTTTGCTTGGCCTTGTCCTCTTTTTCCAGTAGTGATGAGTTTTTCAGCTTAAGATTGTCTCTCTCACTATCTGCTAATGCTTGTTAGCTTTCAAACCGTGCAATAAAATCCCCGAGGTTTTGTACTGTGCCACTACACTTGTGCTGCAAGAGCAGGGTGACCTGAGCGTTCACGGCATTACCTTTCTGCAGTTCAGCTTCTTTTCCTTTCTGCTTTTCTTCTAGGAGTTTGAATTCTTCACCTATAAATTTTGTTTCTTCATCCAATCGCTTGACCAGTCTTTCAGCTTGTTCCTCTTTTTTTGCTGTAATTTATCAAGCTCATCCAGTGTTGGCTTTAATTCTTACTCAAAGAGAGTCCTCTCTTTATTGATTTTCTCTTGAAAAGAACACAGATCCTGCTGAAGACTAGAAGATGATTCCTTCTCTTGTTGCAGAAGTGAATCAGTTTGTAACTCTTCTTGCTTTATAATTTTTCGAGAATAAACTTATAAGTTTTGCATCTCAGCATTAGATTTTCCTTCCTGTTTATAAGGTCTTCTATTTCTTTTTAAAACAACTGACATTTAGCACTCAGGTCCTCTACTTGTTTAGACAGCATGATATTTTTTTCCTCAAGAGATTTCTGAAGGCTTAAAATTCATGATTTTTCTCTTCAAAATTTTCTTCTGATTGATCAGATGTGGTGGCTCATGCCTATAATCCTAGTGTTCTGAGAGACCAAGATCAGTGGATCCCCTGAGCTCAGGAGTTCAAGACAAGCCTGAGTAAGAGTGATACCTTTTCAAAAAAAAAAAAAAAAAAAAAAAAAAATAACTGAGTGTTGTGGTAGGCACCTGTAGTCATACCTACGCAGGAGGCGGAGATAGGAAGATCACATGAACCCAAGACTTTGAGGTTGACATGTGCTGTGACACCATGGTAGCATTCTACCCAGGGAGACAGTGAGGCTCTGTACTCCCTCTCCAATGTTTTTTTCTTCTAACTGGGTGATATCTAGCTTTTTCTACTTGGTCTGATGCTCACCTAATTATTCAGTGTATTCTAAGAGATTTTCTGTTTTAGACTTTTCATCAGTCTTGGATTTCTATATTGAAACAAGTTTCTTCTCAAGTTGGGCTATTTCCTCAAGACTCTTCGAGATTCTTCTGGGTGACCTGCAGCTTCATCTCCTGCCTTCTTGCTTAAACATCATACTCCTCATCTTTGTTTCTCTTTTATTTCTAAGTTTCATCAACTCCAGGCTTGGAATTTTTGAATTCTGATCACCATTTTCAGAAAACTTAGATCTTGGTGGTTCATTAGTTCATTAGTCCTTGTCAGTTCAAAGAGCTGCTTTCCCTGTGAAAGTGTTACTTGCAGAGAGCGACGTTTTCTCCCTGACTATGGCATTTAGCTTTACTTCCATCTTCTCCAGCCCAGTTTCCAGCTCCCAGCTCCCAGACCCCGCTGTTCTTGAGCACCAGGTTCCTACACAAGAACATGAATCTCTTTTTCCATTGTCTTCACAGCATTATCATTCTTTTGAGATTCCTTCTTTAATTCCAAAGCCTAACTTTTCTAGCTGCAGCAGTCAAGGTGGCATCTTTGTCAACATTAGAATTTTGTGAAGAGCCTTTTTTTTAAAAAAAAAGAAATTCTTTGTGATTTAGGAAAGGATACTGGGCCTTTCAATGCTTCTGACATTTTAACATCATAACACATGGAGATGGTGCACAACCATTGATGAAAATCATGAATGATGTGATAAACTACATTAGAATCCAATAGATTAACTTGTTCACATTTTGGTCTTGCTCTTCTAAAACCACAGCCAGCGGCACACTAGTAATTCTGCTGAAATTCCTTGAATACAGCTCTGCCAAGAAGCCCAGTGGCACCAGTAACAAGAACCCAGCTGTTAGGGATATTAACTTCATCCTCCTCTAGCCCACAGCTTCTGGGGACACAGTGAATGGGGAGCTCTTTTGGCCACCCCGCCATGCCTGCCGTCTTTTCCTCTACCACCTGCAGCAACCACATCATTGTGGGCCTCAGCTCTGCCACTGATTTTTATATGTTGATTTTGTATCTTCTGACTTTACTGTATTTTTGAAATCCTGATAGTTTGTTTTTTTTATTGTTTTTAGAATCTGTAGGGTTTTCTAAATATAAAATTGTGTCCTCTGTAAATGGTACTATTTGTTTTTCTCATTTCCAATTTAGATGGTTTTTATTTCTTTCTCTTGCCTAATTGTCATGGGTAGGCTTTCCAGTGTTTTGTTGAATAAAATGTTTAAAGGAGGGCATACTTGTGTACAATCTTAGAGGGAATATGTCTAGCTTATTTTACTTTAATAAGGTATTAGTTGTGGGTTTTTCATATATGACCTTTATTCTGTTTAGGTAAATGTTTTATATACTAAATTAGTCTTTTGTTAATTTCCCCTTCAGTAGAATTCAACAGTGAAGCCATCAGATCTTGAGATTTTCTTTGATGGGAGGTTTTTTTTTTATTATTATTAATAATTAAACTCATTAGTATTTCCTTTTTTATTTCATCATGATTCAATATTGATAGTTTTTATCCAGAAATTTTTCATTTTTCTAGATTTCCCAATTTGTTAGAAAATAGTTCATAATATTGTCTTAAGATTTTTGTCTTTATATGGTATTAGTTGTATTGTTTCTTTTTTCACCTCTGATACTGTTTATTTGTCTCCCCTCTGCCTCTTAAAAATAATCTGGGTAAAGATTTGTGAATTTTGTATATTTTTTTCAAAAAGCAAAGTTGTCTTTTTGTTAATCTTCATATTTGTTTTAGTCCCTATTTTCATAATTTTTTGTGATCCTTGTTACATTTTTTTCTCCAGTTAATTTTGGATTTAGTATTCCTTTTGCATAATTCCTTTCAGTACAATATTATGTTGTTTGAGATCTTTCTTTTATTTTGATATAGAAATTCATTGTTAGCAAAAGTATCTCATAGACTTTGCTGTATCCCTTAGGGTTTTGTATGTATTTCTGCCTTGATTTTTCTTAAGAACCTTATTATTTTTTTAATTCCTTTGGGTGTCAAGAGTATGTTGTTAGTTTCCATTTTTGTGTAGTTTCCAAAGTTTCTTCTGTTGCTGAATTTTTTTTTTTATTCTATTATGTTAACAAAAGATACTTGGTATTATTTTGAGTATTAAAATTTGTTAAGATTTGTATTGTGGACAAAAGTTACTTAGTTGAGAGACAAGGGCCAGGGAATTGCCAGGTCACTAAGTAGGGACCAAAGA
Source organism: Perodicticus potto (assembly GCA_963574655.1). Classification (NCBI taxonomy): domain Eukaryota; kingdom Metazoa; phylum Chordata; class Mammalia; order Primates; family Lorisidae; genus Perodicticus; species Perodicticus potto. The sequence goes on from CAUYRH010094957.1 coordinate 31,944, forward strand.
GGCTGTCATATCCTCATGTGTGGAAAAGGGTGCACAGGCAGCTCCAGTAGTGGTGCTCAGGGACAGCTGCAGCGGTGGTGCACAGAGTGCAGCTCCAGTGGTGGTGCTCAGGATGCAGCTCAGTGGTGGTGCTCAGGGGAAGCTGCGGTGGTGGTGTTCAGGGGGCAGCTCCAGTGGTGTTGCTCAGGGGGCAGCTCCAATGGTGGTGCTCAGGGCAGCTGCACTGGAGATGCTACTGCTGCTTTGTCTACCCCATGTTGGAATTCTTTGGCTAGCACACATACCTTATGAATCACATGACCTGTGATCAGCTGCTTCTGCACTCCTAACCACAGAACTGTCAGTAAAAGGCCTTTTGTTCTCATCATTTCTTTTCCCTAGGAGGGGTGGAGTAGGTAGGACATTCTGCATTCAGTATAATGTTTGTTTGGTGGTGAATGATCAGGATGTTGAGTCCCTTCTGCCTTTTGGGAAATGGCCAAACGTGGGTGAGGGAAAACCTCCCTTCACTTGGAGCCTGTGGGCAGCCAGTATCTGAGCTTTCTGGCTCTTTCTCTTTCATGTCAATCTAAGGCTTGTTGGACCATATCCATGGTTACTATTAGCTGAAGAAAGATTGCTTTTAGGTTTTGGAGGGCAGTTCTTCCATAAGGGAACAATTCCTTGGCCTCTGCTCCTAAAGCAGCTTCCTCTTAGAGATAACAGTGGATTGTGTGGGTGAATTGTGTTCAGCAGAATGATAGGCCCAGGGCACCAGTCTGGAGACTGGAGGCACCAGTCTCCCAGTGCAGAAGCCTACCCTTCTTCATGGTTTCTCCACTAGCCTGGTGTCTTCGCTGTAATAATAGCAGTGGATCTGTGCACCTCCCACTGCATCATAGAATCCCTATGAGAAGAAGCAAAGCCGCCGCCTTCTCCTTGATGGTCAGTTCTTCCTCCCACTTTGCTGTGTCATCCTGTAGTCACCTTTACTCTTGACACTTTTACTTCTACACTTATGAGAGTCTCCCTCTTGGGAGGGCAGCTCTTGTATGATTTTATGGAAAAATCATGCCCTAAGTTCCTTAGAGTTATTTCACAAATTATGTGTTTTGAGGTCTTTTGATTTTCCCAGCATTGGACATTACTGTTGCCATGAGAAGCAGCTCAGACTGCATACAACAAACAAACAAACAAACAAACAAACAAAAAAAACCCCAAAAAACAAAAACCTTAACAAGCAATCTGCCCTTTTTTCTCCCTCTCTTCTTCACAAATATGTTTAGGAAAATTTGTATTTCCATTGTGGAATAGTTGTGTTTCTATCTCTAGTTCCATCTGGACATCTTTTTTAAATTGTGGTTTTGTTGGTCAGTGACCAGATGTACCTGGGAGGGAGAAGATGCCTCCACCTCATTTCCTAGGCTGCCACTTTCTGCTCATGAGTGTCCCAGTTGACCCATGGGGGCTCTTGGTCAGTATCCACTAAAGTGATGGTGGCAGGGGCTGTTTGTGGTGGCACTGAAGCCTTGGGGGTTGCAAAGCGAGAGCCTTGATTTGCTAAGTAGCAGGTCATAGGAGTGCTGACAAGCATCTTACAAACCCCCCAAAGGTTTTATCTACTTTAGAGACTGACTTGGAGAGTCACGGTATAGAAACAGATGCTTTGTGACTCCTTCTTGCATGTAAGTTCCCTGCTGTCCCTGAGGGTCAGGATTTGAGGAGCTATATACAGCCCCAGGGGAGACAGATGTGGACAAGGCTCCTGCTTTGGCAGCACTAAGTCTTTTGAGGTGAAGAAAGGACTAGGGGGACTTGCTGCCATCACGGGTCAGGGTTAGGTGTTTTGATTCTTTCATCCTGATTCCACACGCCACCACGGACAGTCCAGCGTCCTCTCAGCTTCTCAGAGTCTTGCTAGATAGGATTCTTGTTCTCTTGGTACCTTGTAGCTGTGTCTCTATTACTGATGAGGCAGTGGTAGAGCTCCACTGTTTTGCCAGCTCGTTCTGGCTGGACACCATGACTTTGAAACTTACAGTCACTACAGTCCTTAGCACAGCTGGGACCCCAGGTTCTTGGGACAGTACAGCTGGCTCCAGGAACAGCAGACTCTCTAGTAGTGAGCCACTGTTGAGGGACAGTCCTGTGATGGACAGATGGTGCTGTGCTGGCAGTCACACCCTCTTTACATAGGGACCTGCCCTCCACAACTACAGGGGAGTCCAGAGCTTCTGAACACTGTAAGCCACTAGAATTTCTAGAGAATCTTCAAGGCAGTGATGTAAAGTACCATTGAATGACAGCAAGTAGTAGTGCCTTCCCAGGAGACATGGGCCATCTGGTACAGAAAGTGACTAAGGTATTCAGGAGGAACTGGCATTAGGTTAGTGTCCAAGCTGAGGCCCATATCCTGCCAAACTCATCAGTTTTTCTGAACAAAAGTATCTGTGTTTTTCTCTTATCTAGTGGCTACTGTTAACAGCAGCCACCAGAGGCCTAGACAGAAGGGTCCCTACGGGACAGCCTCACCATCAGGGTCGTAGTACAGGGATGGCTTGAATGACAACCACAGAGAGAACATTTAGTAAGAGTTTTTATCACTTACAGGCCTTCAAGCTAGACAGGTATACCACAGAGGAACAGACAAGAGTCCTGTGTCCCAAGTGTGTTGTGACCTCCCATGCTAATAGTCAATTAGGGTTTCATGTGCTAGTGTCATGAGATTACCTGATGTTGAATAAATAAGTCTGATGGCAAAGGCAATGCTGAGTGAAGCTGGGGCTGGAGCTTGGCTCTGCAGAGGGACTTCTTATCTGTCTTTTCAGCTTTGGCCAAGCCCAGGAAGCAACCAACTATTGTTTCTTCATTACTAGAGGGGAGGGCATAAAATCCTAAAGCTGTATGACCTAATGATACTGAATTATGAAAATATATAATATCTGAACAGACCAGCAGTGAGTAGGGAGATTGAAACAATATTATAAACCAAGAAGAGTTTAGGAACAGATGACCTCACTGTTGATTTCTTCCAAACATTTAAAATAACATTTTTTTTTTTTTGAGATAGATTCTCACTGTGTTACCCTTGGTAGAGTGCTGTGGCATCATAGTTCACAGCAACCTCAAATTCTTGGGCCCAAGCGATTCTCTTGCCTCAGCCTCCCAAGTGGCTGGGACTACAGGTACCTGCCACAATGCCCGGGTAAGCTTTTTTTTTCTTTTTTTTTTTTTTAAAGACAGAGTCTTACTCAGTTGCCCAGACAAAGAGAGCAGAGGTGTCATTATAGCTCACTAAAACCTCAAACACCTGAGCTCAATCCATCCTCTTGCCTCAGCCTCCCTCCCAAATAGTTGGGACTACAGGGACCTGCTGCAATGCTCAGTTAATTTTTCTGTTTTAGTAGAGACAAGAGTCTTGCTTTGCTCAGGCTGATCTCAAAATCCCCAGCTCAAGTGATTCTCCCATCTCAGTTTATGGGGTATGAGCCACACTGTACTTGGCTGAGTAGGTATTTCTGAAGTAGGATAAACAGAAACCTGAGGAAGAAGAATCGGGATAAAGATTACTGAGAATGTTGATGCCTTACCTCCTGAGTTTTGTTAACCAGTGCAAAGAGTAAACAAACCAGAGGGGGAATGGTGGGGAATTGAAATCATGCAAGAGACATAGATTGCATAAAAGATAAAGAGATGGGATCAGGTGGTCAGGCGCAGCTGGTGACTGCAGCCAGCACCAAACCAAACCATGGGAACAGCTTTATTTATGTAGCACCAAACAGGGTTGCTTATACTAACAATGTTGCAAATCAGCAAGCAAAGGGAAGGGGAATATTTTCATTTTACAAGGTTGAGGGGAAGTAACTGGATAAGTAAATGGTGTGAACTTAGTACAGGGGGTAAAGATTAACTTTAGGGAGAGAGGGCTGTGTGCTTTTAGGCAGAAGATAGGGAAGTAAACAGAAGCTACCTGACTTGTGGCAGAGAGAGTGAGGAGAAAGGATTATTGTCTTGGGAAGGGAGGAGACGCAGTGGGGGGTCGTTCCTTGAATGTACCTCCTGGGCTGTGGGGTTCTGTCGCCTCACAGTCTATACTCCACATCTTCTCTCTTTTTATTTTTTAGTGCCAAATAGTTAGTGCCAATTTGTGAATAAATGATTTTAATTGGAGGAATTGCTTGACTCTGGCTCTGTAGAATAACAAGAAATAATAGCTATCATAGCTATGGAAAGCTTTTTGGGGGTGACTGGCTCACCACAACATTGCACAAGACCAGTTCCCTCATGGGTCAGCTTCTTCAGTTGTCCCCATGTTGGGGGCTTTGTCTTCTGTGATTTCTTGGCTTGGCGGTAGATCACTTGGGGTGCCAATCTCAGTTTCCTCATTGCTGGCACAGAAAGGTCTTCTGGGTCCATGTCTGACCAACCATTCAGGGAGACAATGAGGGCTGTCAGCTGTTCTAGGAAAAACACAAATGTGTCCTATCCCCCATATTAGAATAGGGTGAGGCCCTTGCCAACATAGAAGTGTCCTTCTATAACACCTCAGGATATTTAGAATTGGGAGCATTCCAAATTCCACACAACACTCTGCTGTTATGTGCCCCTGGATAGTAACATTTAAAAAGTTTAAAGTGGAAAGGGCATAAGAAAGAAGATTATGAGGTGTATTGGGGTATACCAAATTGAAGTTGAAGAGTGCAGAGAGAGCATTCAACAATTCCTTGGCCATGGGGATTATATGGAATACCTGTTTTAAGAGCAATAGAGAAGGTGGCACAAAATGTAAGAAAAGTGGTGCTCGTATAGGCCAGGACGATTGTCAGTCTTGATGAGTTGTGGAATTCCTAAGATAGGAAAGGCAGTCAAACAGTGTATGACATGTTCAGCAGCTTCACCTGTTCTACAGAAGCAAAAATGAAACCTGAGTAAGTGTCAATGGTAACGTGAACAAAGGAAAGCTTCCTAAAAGAAGGGATATGGGTTACATCCATTTGCCATAACTGATCAGGTAGAAGACCACGAGGGTTTATGCCAAAATGAGGAACAAGAGGGAGTTTGAGGACAAGAAGGACAAGGTTTAACAATTTGTTGGGCAGCCTCAAGGGTAATGTGAAATTGTTGTCAAAGAGCAGTGGCATTCTGGTGATGAAGAGCATGAGAGAATTCTGCAGAAGTATGTGGTGAAAGAAAGAAAGATGAGTGTGTTTGTCAGCCAAGGCATTTCCACGGGGAAGTGGACCTGGAAGGGAAGAGTGAGCTCTATGGTGCCCAACAAAGCATTGTCCTGGGTGTGCACAAACAAGTCTCTGTAAGTGAAGAAACTGATTAAAGAGAGACTCATCAGTAGTATATCCGATGATAGTTGTTTCAATAGTGGCCATTATTCCAAGTAAATATATGCTGTCTGTGTAAAGGATAAAGGAAACTTGAGAAAAATGAGTACAAGTCATAGTGACAGCATGTAACTCTGCTTTCTAAGCTGAGGCATTAGATGCCTTTTCAGTAAATACTTCATTGTTGACAACCATAGTGGCAATACCTGTAGTAGAGCCATCAATAAAAACTGAAGGAATATGAGGAAGCAGCTAAGAAATGATAGTGGATGAGAATAGAAAGAAAGCGGTAGAAGCGGATTGAATAATCTTATGTGGAGGATAATGGCAATCTGTCCTGTAAAATTAGCAAATGCAATTTTCCACCATGGGGAAGTTTCCCAAAGCCTTTGTTGTTGGTCAGAAGAATATGGTACAACATTGAATGTGGAATCAGTGCCCAGGAGCTGCCAAAGACGCTTTCAACCTTTTTTAACCAATGTGGCAGCCATTTCATAATAGGGAGTAAAAACCTGTTTTGCTGTTGTGCTTAAATGCACCCATTCCAAAGGACCAAGAGGTTGCTATAATGAAGTAGTAGGCATATGTGAAGAAGGAAAAATTAGTAGATAGACAGGAAAATCAGGGTCAATATGAATGAGTTGTGCTCTTTGCAAAGCACAGTTGACCTTGGTTAGAGCTTCTGTTGTAGCAGATGTTAAAGAATGAGAAGAGGAAGGGTCAGCTGGTCCTTTAAGAATGTCAAAAAGGTGTTTTAAGACTTCTGTAGTAAGTTTTAATGAGGGACGGAGCCAGTTAATATCTTCTAGTAACTATTGAAAATCATTAAGGGTAGTTAACTTATCAGTACGAATTTGGAGGTTTCAAAGGTATATCTGACAATTCTCAATGAGGTGACCCAAGTAGGAAAAGGGGGGAACACTTTGTATCTTTTTTGGGGCTGTACATAACCCAAAGGCAGTCAAAGAGTCCTGTAATTAGGTGAGAATAATGGTCAATATAAAAGAATCAGGTTGGGCAAGCAAAATGTCATCCATATAATGAATAATATAGGCAGTAGGAAATTCTTTATGAATTGGTGAAACTGCAGCAGCAACAAACTTTTGACATGAGGTATGGCTATTTGCTATTCCTTGAGGAAGTACTCTCCATAGATAATCGAGCAGAAGGTTCTTTAAAGTTAACAGATGGTAGTCTGAAAGCAAAACATTTGTAGTCTGCATCATGAGGAGGAATAGTAAAAAAACAATCTTGTTTTTTTTTTTTTTTTTGGAAGAGTGGAAAAGGATTTTTTAATTTTTTTTTTATTTTTACATATACATGTGTTAATTAGGTTTCCACTTTTTGCCTTCACAGAATTTAAAAGGTTTAAAATGTAATAACAATAACAATGTTTAAGATAAAGACTAGAAACAAAAACCACATAAATAATAAACTAAGATACATTCAGAAAAGAAAACAGACAATTAGTATATCAAAATATTAAGCAATATTAGTAATAATAATGCCAAGAAATTAACGTTCACATTGTCAAATAAGACATTATAGAATGCTTTGACTCTGAGGTTCAGTATGAAGTCATCAGTTAACTTCTTATGTTTTTTCCAAAGTCTCAAAAAATAGACAACTAATATTATATAAATAAAAGTAAAGGAGAGTTTCAAAATACTCTGTCTTAGAATCTCTGTATTAGAACTTAATTCTAGAAGAACCTAG